>CM068310.1:16256803-16306803 GCA_034768735.1 Schistosoma mekongi
CATTCACCTCATTGTTTTCCTATCTGTTAGCTTTTCACATCTACTATTACATACGTTAATAGATTATAATTTACATCTCTTCGTTGAAAACGGTGCAATTTCAACCGACACTTAATCACGTATCAAGTAGGTGTAAATGTTGGTGTCTATTTAAATCTAATATTGTATTTGGTAATGATGTATTCATTTGGATGTATTCATTTAACAAACCAACTATCAAATATAGGTCAAGGTTTGATGTCGCCCATCATTGATGTTAAACACTGAAGTCAACTAGTCTCGATTGGTTGACATAAGTTCACCCTAAACCGATTACTATTTTCACCCAACTTGCAGTTTGTAATAAATACTTCGAATATCTTACTTCTTGAATTCGCATTGTTAATCCATACCATCTTTATCAATTCCGAGTATCTTAGTAACTAAATGTTGTTGAATTTTACTTCCGTCTTATTGAAGCCTAAATTACCCAGTAAATTATTTTAAAATTCACTCTAAACATCAGAGTCATTTTCATTAATTTTACTGATTTGCCATAAAGTTTTTAGTCTAACCAAATTATTTTGGCATATATTAGTACAATATTTGCATTAGTTACAATTGATGATCACAAAGATATGCACATTTCTGAATCAGTGATTATCACCTGAACATACACTTGATTAACTCCGCCTGTAGCCCTCCTAGGGTTACTGCCGGTCCCAAGCCCGGGTAAAGGAGGAGGGTTGGGCATGGGGCTAGCACCCCCATCCCGTAAAAACCCAAACTTGCTAAAAAACGCAAACCAGATTAAACAAGATAAACCATTTAAACCATTTAAACTCTGCCCTGGGAGTGGAAGGATATATGACGCCTCATGATGAAAGCCGAAATTCTTCGGAAGTCATGAGGCCGATGCCCCCCCTTCTAACAACCAGAGCAAATATTTTTATAGGTACATGGAATGTTCGAACAATGTGGCAGAGCGGGAAGACAAATCAAATAGCTGCAGAAATGAAGAGATACAACTTGACAATACTCGGAATCAGCGAAACATCATGGACTCAAGCTGGACAGAAAAACATTAGCTTTCGGGAGAGACGCTACTATCTCCGGCCACGAAGAGGAAAATGCTCCCCACACTCAAAGGAGTTGCTCTGATGCTGTCCAATGAGGCACGTAATGCACTGGTGGGATGGGAACCAAATGGACCCAGGATCATCAAAGCATCTTTCAAAACAATGAAGAAAGGGATTACAATGAATATTATCCAATGCTATGCACAACCAACGACGGCAAACGACGAAGACAAAGATCAGTTTGTACGATAGACTGCAATCAATCATAGCAAAGTGTCGAGGACAGGATCTGACAATACTGATGGGAGACCTCAACGCCAAAGTCGGAATGGACAACATGGATATGAAGAAATCATGGGGACGACAAGGACTGGGAGACAGAACGAACAATGGTGAAAGACCTTGCAAACCTATGTGCCTTCAACAAATTGGTTTTAGGTGGTACAATATTTGCCCACAAACGCATACACAAGGCTACATGGTCTCACCGGATTCATACTACTGAGAATCAAATCGATCATATATGTATCAATAAAAAATTTAGAAGATCAATGGAAGATGTAAGAACCAGGAGAGGAGCTGACTAGCTTCAGAAAGCTTTCAGACCCCCACTGGTGGGTATTCTAAAATAAAACTGACGCTAAAGACGCAGTGGACAACTGGAGTGTCAGCCCGACAACCGGTGGTTTCAATACAGGCTCTCCGGACACTGACAAATCAATGAATTCAAAATCTCTCTCAACAACATGTTCCACGCCTGGACAAGATCTGCCGAATAGAAGAAACCAATAGGAGACACCTGAAAGAATCAAGAAAGCACTAACGTCAACGTGTCAGGAGGTTCTAGGCCGCAAGAAGCACCATTATAAGGATGGATCTCCACTGAGACTTGAGCAAAATTCAACAAAGGATGAACAAGAGGATAGAAATCACAACCAGACCGAACAAGAGCAGAAAAAATCAAGGCTCAAGCCTGAATACTCCGAAGCAACTAGCAAGTAAGAAGCGATTAGAGCTGACAAACGGAAATACATCGAAAGCCGTGCAAACGCCGCGGATAAGGCTGGCAAGAGAAGATATTAAACACTAATACGATACCACGACGAAACGGAGATAAACATGGTAAACCAGAGCGACCGAATCAGAACAAAGAAGTCAAGACACTCACTGATATTGAAGACAAAAGAATAGGTGGGTAGAACACTTTGGATGGAACTTCAAATAGGCACTCCACCGAACCCACCGGAATTGAAGCAGGCACCTACGATCTCCCATAGATGTCACTCCACCAACGAATGAAGAAATCAAGATGCCATCCGCAAATCAAAAGTGGAAAGCAGCATGACCTTACATTATACCAGCTGAAGCCTAGTCCGATATCGACCTAACAGCAAGGATATCCACGTGTTATTTCAAAAAGCTCGGGAAGAATACAAGGGCCGGCAGACTGGAGAGTTATCTTCTCAAGATCCAAAGACAGGAGATTTGAGAATATGTGACAACTACAGAGGATCACGCTACTAGTCTAGACCAGGGAAAGTCCCTTTAACAGATTCTTGTTGCACAGATGAAAGATTCAGTGGAGACTCAACTTCGAGATCACAAGCTGGTTTTCGGAGGATCGGTCGTGCACAGACCAAATCGCAACAACTACGGATCTCGTTGAACAATATTGAATGAACTCGCCACTGTACATCCACTTATTTTCATTAGTTCACTTGTCAGATTCATATCACATAACAGATTAGCTCAGCAGTCACTAAAGTTGCTTTCTATGTTTATACCGATTCTATCATGTATATTATTCAAAAGAAGCAACTCTTTAGTGGTAAGAAGTAGAAAATGAGTTGCTAATAACCTGTCATGTTACCGGGTGAAATTCCTTGGCCTGTATAAATGACAAAACGTCATGTTGGATTGATTGATAAAACTAATTATGAGTGCTGTGGCCTGCACTCAGTAGCTTTTCCTTCCTTATCACTTAAAGACTAGTGTCAATATTATGTTGATCAAACAAAAAGATAACCTTAGTAATTTCTGAGATTGATTCAACTTGTTTTGTCATGGACTAAGGCAATCCACTCAGGATGCATATATAGCAGCGGTGACGGATTAATTTCAGTTCATGTCAAATCAATGGAAAGATCCAAATACATTCTAATTATAATTTTAGTAATGATAGATGTCTGAATTTTTTTATGGATCTGTAACTAGAAGTAAACTTTCACGCTGTTACTGACACTGTTTTCATTACAATCAGTTGACACTTTCAAATGAGCCTTATGAACATCTCAAAGGATATGAATATTCAATATAAAATTTTACAGAACTAAAAATAACTTTTAATTACGAAACAGAATTACTATTAAGACAAATGCATCCATGTAGTGCTATAGAATTCATATTGTAAAGCTTACAGTTGAGTGGATATTTTATTGGCATTAATAATTGATATTCTTATTTTGCCACTTAGAGTAGTCAACGAACTCTTGTGAATTCATCAGTAATTCCTAACACATGAAACTATAACTATTTTTAGTAAATTATGAATTCGTTAGATTGATACATTTTTGCCTCATGATAATAGTTGATCATCGTAAAATTTTATTGAAGTTTTAATGAGAAAATACAAAGAAAGAAACAAAGAACAATATTCATTATCATCATGGCCTGTTACTCCATGTGGAGTATAGGCCGCGTACCAGCATTCTCCAACCCACTCTGTCCTGGGCTTTCCTTTCCATCTCTTCCCGTATGCTCTTCATTCTCTTCATGTCTGTCTCCAATTCACGAAGCAATGTGTTCCTGGGTCTTCCTCTTTTTCTTTGACCTTCAGGATTTCAAGTTAGTGTTTGACATGTGACACAGTTTGATGGTTTCCTCAATGTGTGTCCAATCCACCTCCAGTGTTTTCTCCTAATTTCTTCCTTGGCTGGAAGTTGATTAGTTCTCTGCCAAAGAAGGTTGTTGTTGGTGGTATCTGACTTATGGATCTGAAGTATATTAAGCAGACGGTTGTTTATAAATTCTTGAATCTTCTAAAGTAAACTTTTCGTACTTCTTCAACTTCCAGCTCCATATAACAGAACTGTCTTCACATTTCTATTGAAAATGTTGACTTTAATATTGACTGACAGTTGGTTTGAGTTTCAGATGTTTATCAGTTGTAAAAATGTTGCTCTTGCCCTACTAATTCACGCCTTTCCATTATAATCAGACCCTTTTTGTTTCTCGATGATGCTGCCCAAGTATATAATGGTTTCTGCATCATTCAGAATTTCTCCGTCAAGTGTAAGTGGGTTAGTGTTTGTTGTTTTGTATCTGAGGATCTTGCTTTTCCCTTTGTGTATGTTGATGCATACTACAGAGGGATCACGCTACTGTCGATACCAGGGAAAGTCTTTAACAGAATATTGTTGAACAAAATGATTCAGTGGAGACTCAACTTCGAGATCAACGAGCTGGTTTTCGTAAGGATCAGTCGTGCACAAACCAAACTCAAAACTACGGATCATCGTTGAACAATCAATTGAATGGAACTCGCCACTGTACATCAACTTCATTGATTATGAGAAGGCGTTTGACAGTGTAGGTAGGAGAACACTATGGAAGCTTCTTCGACACTACGGTGTACCAGAAAAACTCGTCAATATCATCCGGAACTCACTCTTACGACGGAACACAGTGCGAGATTATGCATGGAGGACAACTGACAAATGCATTCCCAGTGAGGACCGGA
Organism: Schistosoma mekongi; assembly: GCA_034768735.1. Lineage (NCBI taxonomy): Eukaryota > Metazoa > Platyhelminthes > Trematoda > Strigeidida > Schistosomatidae > Schistosoma > Schistosoma mekongi. The sequence continues at coordinate 16,261,601 of CM068310.1, forward strand.
GTCAGACAAGGTTGTCTACTCTCACCTTTTCTCTTCCTCCTAGTGGTTGACTGGATCATGAAGACCTCCACATCAGAGAGGATGCACGGAATTCAATGGACACGTAGGATGCAACTCGATGATTTGAACTTTACGGATGAACTGGCTCTCCTAGCACATACACACCAACAGATGCAAGCAAAGACAACTAGTGTAGCAGCAACTTCAGCATCAGTAGGCTATAACATATATAAGGGAAAGAGTAAGATTCTTAAATACAACACAGGGAGCACCAACCCAACTCAACTTGATGCAGAAACTCTGGAAGAAGTGAATACTTTCACATATCTGGGGAGCATCAACGATGAACAAGGAGGGTCCGATGCAGATGTAAGGACAAGGATTGGCAATGCCAAAGTAGCATTCCTACAGTTGAAAAACATATGGGACTCAAAACAAATATCAACTAACCTCAAAGTCAGACTCTTCCATTCGAACGTGAAAACAGTCCTGCTGTATGGAGCTAAAACTTGGAGAATTATTGCAGACATCATCAGACGGATAAAAGTATTTATAAACAACTGTCTACGCAAGATACTGAATGTCCGTTGGCCGGAAACCATCAGCACCAGCTTACTATGGGAGAGAACAAACCAACTTCCAGCCGAAGAGAAATTAGGAAAAGACGTTGGCAAATTGGCAAAACTAAAACCTGTTAAGTTGGGCAGACTTCTATTGTTGACCGATAAATTGTACTGAAAATAAAGGATGGTGTCAACTGTATTGCAGTTACTAGTCAATGTCGTTTAGATGTACAATTTTATCAAATTGTACCAAGTTACACTTCAATTGTTTTTGTCAACACCAGTTAATAGTTATAGTATGATTGTGTGTAACTGATCCAGTTTGGTTACTGCTGGTAAAATAATGACAGTCAGTTTTCGTTATGGTTCCAACTTTAATTCCAGAACAAGGTGTACTTAGTATTATGCATTTCATGTTACAATTCATTTATTACAACAACTTAGAAAATATGACACTATTGGAATGTCTTTCATATGTATGAATTGGATTGAACATTCGATTACATTGACGTGGTTTTGTGAATAATGGCTCTAAATTCGTTTTTTGCGGTATCTCGATAGCAATTTTCATTAGGTACCTGTGAAAAGAAAGAAGTGAATTGTCGTTTTGTTCTAATATGGAACGCTTCAGTAGTGCTCTATTTCGACCTTACGAAATAATCAAACCTTTGGAACTCTCAGTAAATGTATATTCGTCATTTTCACTAGGCTTAAAGTCTAAGTTAAATCCATGAAGTTGCATACAGATGCTGATATTTCAAATTAATACAGATTGCAACTATTTTTTGTACATAAAATTAATGCCTATAGTTCTCGTTTATCCAAACTCGTATTTTTATCAATTAGGATGAACATCAAGATTGGGATGCAAATACATCCATTCTACGAGTCCCCAGTAGTTTGAAACTAGCATCCTGGATTTGAATGTCCGAAACTAGTACAAACATCTGTTCAGTACAGTCGGGTGTATGATCATACATTAGTTGATATCAGTTTATAACAAAAAAGTATTTATAACATTTTAGATTCTTATAATAATGTCTGTTCTATTGTTGGAATGTTTCTTACTGTTTTACAAAACAGACGGAAACTGATGTAAGAGATTTCACTGACAGTAGCAAGATGTTTAATAATATTTGACCATCTTTCATATATGCATATTTAAATTCAATACATTGTATTTAAGTGTTAAAGGAATCGTTGACTCCATTATCACGAATACGTTTGGGGTGGACAATCATTGAAAAACAGGAAACTTCACACCAGTCCCATTTCAACATCTGAATTCTTAATATCACGTATCTACAGCCCAATCTGGAGGTCGAACCTAAAATTTTTAGTCTCCGCAACATATATATTATTGTGTGATCAGTGAATCGGCATGCAACCGGACATTAGATGACGAGCTTATTTTCAAATAAAATAGAAGGAACAGGCTTCTTGGAACTCAAGAAGTATTTAATCTAGATTAATTCGTTGTCTCGATTTGAAATTCGCTATGCTACTACTAAAGTTATGCCTAACAGATAAATAAATAATTCAACTGATAGTTCAACGTGTTATCTTATTGAGTTAATTTAACCAATCAGATATTCATTGTGTTCAATGCTTAAAATGATTGGTTTATTTAATGTTAAATACTTAACTTCAGACTATTTTAAAGTGATAGTTTAGTGTTATCTAAGCATTGTGCATTACAGGGATATTACCTAATTTATGTAAGTATTACACAATTTGAATGATCCCATTTTAATTATAAACTATTCAATTCGCTTTTTAAAAATGTATTTGGTTAATCTGTTAACAGTTATTTGTATTCATCACAGATCAATGTTAGTTTATTACTATTACAAACCAGTGAGCACTACACAACTGTTTCGCCCTGGTGTGTGACTCGTCAGCAGTAAGCATCTATGATTTTACTACAAGATATGTGGATATATTTCATTACTTCATCGTTTATTTACCAGTAATATTTATCTGAAAAGTTATTAGTATAGTATGATGATTAGATTACATTAAAACAGATTAGAACTTGAATCATTCACTTCTTTAATGTAGAGCTAATAGACGTGGAACATTTTTCTTAAATGACAAAAAAAATAGAAAAATATTCAAAGTACCTTAACTGATTGAATTCATAATGAATGTGAATGTTAAGTTCGTATTTGTATTCTGTTGATTGATTGTTTTATCGCAATTGTAAAAGGTCACCTTGATTAACTTAAGTATAATGCCGCTTAATTTATGCCTACGTATGTCATTCTTCATGAATGTATTATTTTCTGTAAAGAAAATTATCTAAAGATGTAGACATAGAAAAAAACGTTCATCACTGATATAAGTAGTAAAATAGATAAACTATTCGAACGCATATCTCTGAATTGTAAGATACAAGTCAACTTGTAAGATTCCATTATATACTCAATAAGATAAACCTAACTTATTGTGTCAGTAACCGACTTTATCAATGTGCTAATATTTTCAGCTTGCTAAATTAAGTGTATTACACATTCATCAATGAAAAGAGTTATCTAATAGAATTAGTCTACAGTTGACGTCATTTAGAAAAGCAAACAATGTTGGTTTATTATTTATGGCTCCATTTTTGTTTTATTCTTCTGTCTATACTGGTCATTTGAAACGTGTTCATCACATGATTTGAGTGATAATGTGATAGTTGCCCCTAAACTCTATTATTTTTCTAATGCAGTTCGATTGAATTCGTAGTTATGTTATGTAAGGAGTATGTTATTCTTTAGCTATACAACTTAGTGCATTGTAATAACTGACTTTATTTGTGAATGTAAACTACGTTGTTCAGACACAGTTGGCAAAAATTATCCTACTGCTATCGTAAATCAAATGTCTTTAGTTTAATCCTATATGATGCACTAAACATACTCACACTGTAAAACCTCGTCTATTCATTATAACCATCTGTTACTTACTGAATTATAGTAACCAAACCTACCTGGAGTATTTCATTCCAAGACCAAATCTTTTATCAACAAATAATAGTAATAATGGAAGTAATTCAAGCATTCATAGAATGTAATTTTTATGGTATACGAAAAACCTGTCTGAAGTAACAATCAAACTAAGTGGCAAATAGTTAAGTTATAGCAATAAGTTTGTTAAATTCTAAGTAATCCAGCTATTTGTCAATAGTTACCATGATAATTAATCAACACTTCATTTTCCAATTTAACCTACCTAAATCAAGAATTGAAAAACTCTCAATTCACATATAACTTCACTAACGATAAGTGCAATCAATCTGAATTTATGATTCTTAATGACATTCGAAAGATCTTAGAATATATAAGACAAAAACAGTTGTCCAGTGTTTTCTGGTTGTCAATGGTACTCTACTAATATTAATCTGTGACGAACTCAATCAATTAAACTTAATAACAATCTCCATAAAATTACTTCTACTTTGTCAACATATTGTCAAATGCAACCAAAGATATCGTGTGAGTAGTTTCTTTTGTAATTCGAAATTTTTCAGTGTTAACTCACATACTACTTAGTGACCATATTCACTGCTTAACATGAAGATTTCATTTAAAAGGATGAATTGTAATCAGATTATTGATACTTGAAACTTTTGTTCTTATTATTGTGTAACATAATTGTCACATAGGATTCAATGTTGATAACTGTCAAAGTACTGATATAAGTGTTAATTTAACAGAAGGATAACACAATGTTGTTTGGTAACTGACAAAATGTAGACATGGTGGAGGTCATGTATTGTAGATAATTATGCATTTAATTTAGTCAAAATCACTTAGCAATAGAAGACAGTATGGTTGACAAATTCGATCATATATATAAAAAAATAAACAATTCTTTACCGTATCTCCATTTATTTTATTTATATAAATATAATTGTAGTTACCATGCAATTCACATATAAGCAGAAATATTTATAAACTTGAATATTTCAAAATGTATTAACTTTCACTTCTATTTAAAAATGATAAAAATAAAAATGAGATCGAGAGATAGACAGAAACTATTTACCGTTGAGTTTCTAATGTGATTGCCCTAAAATAGAAATGTGTCATTTAATGACTTCTATTTATCCATTCTATGAAAGAAAGTAGGGTTGAATAGTTCTTTTATCTCCTGAAATAAGCTTTTGGACTTCAATCTCTATTTTTGTTTTTATTATTATTACGGTATAAACTAAAATTAGTAACTGAAGTAATTGAACCAAGAAAAACTTGATGCCTTTGTTTTGTCTATTTTTAATCATAATAATAATTAGTAACTGATCTACAGATAAGTTGATTGAACACATGACAACAATTGTCTGTTAATGTACTTTACTTATATCATAATAAAAATATTATTAATAAAAAAATAATTTTGGCAGCATTTCTGGTTGATGTATGTAACAATAGATAACTGTTACATTTTATTTTCAATTAAATAATATTATCACGAATTTATCTGAATCAGACAACCATTGATCACCTGGAAACACTTGAATTAAACAGTTAATTATCTCTACAAACTCCCCTAATTGTAATAGTATGTAGCAACAAATAACTGTTATATTTCATTTTCAATTAAATAATATTAAATAAGAGAAACATAGAATGAAACATTCAACATATGCAGTGACATAAATCATGAAGGCCAGTTAAAAGTGAAACTAATAGGAAAAATGATCCAAAATATCACATACACAATGAATAAGATAACATGGTTTGATTAAGATTATACAACTTCAAAGTGGATATGAAAGATACAGTACATAAAAGAGGAAGTTAGTGTCTTAAAGTGAATCGGCATTTATGATTGCTTATTGGAAAAAGTTAAATAATGAATATCTCACAAGAACTAAAGTTAGTATGATCTAATTAAAATACTTTGCATTCATTCGATTAGTGTTTAAGTACAGGAAAACTAATCACTTAATTAAAACAGCTCGTAAACACACTTCCTGTTATAATACACGTCTAATTATATAAAATATGTTGTTCAATAAGTCAAAGATACATTGACAAATAATCCTCACATATTATCTCCAATCGCATTTATCAATCCACATGTACTTGCAAACAGCAAGTACATTCAAATGATAAAAATACTGTTTTCAGGTTTTGTTGGAAGTGATCCATAGAACCTATATCATAGAAGACTAAACAGTTCATGTAGTTCAATCACACGATATATGCCATAAACGAAACATCAAGTGGGCAAATTCAATCCAATTAAAATAATTATAAATCAATCAATCTTACAGTATTACAGTTTACTGAAACCAAAATAATTTGATGGCTACAGTTTAATCTTGTATCCAAATCGAATTAGTGATCAATGTTCACCTACCGTGGCGACATAAAATTAACGAAAAATGTTTTCTTATCATTTTTAAACGATTCCGGAACACGATTCAGTTTGGGTCTTGTTTCTCAAATCTGTCTATATTTATTTATATCTTGTTGCATAATCAAATCACACCCAACATACTCCAGATCTAACAAACCTTAGTTTGTCTATTTCACTTAATCTTAGTTTTATTACGTAGACAAATTTCCAATGTTTCAGCGGTACGTCACTACAATCTAACGTTTAATTTGTTTACATTAATAATCTCTACCTCGTATTATTTAGTAGCACAACGCATGTTGCTTCCCAGTTACATCACTCTGTTCACTTACAAATAACCTGTGAAAGACTAAGCGCTTGTTGTATCTATTTGCATCTTTGTCCATCTTTGACAGACAATGTATATCTTCATTTACAGTGATATTGAAAATAACTAAATCTAATTTCCTGTAGTATGTATTTGAAGACATTGTAACGAACGACATAATAAATCTTATGTATTTCTTAAATAATGACACTCTATCCTTATTTAAAATGAAAATAAATAGATAAGATGTATTGAGCATGTTTACAGTCTTTCTAAAAACGATGACAAATACAGCAAGATTATTATTATGGGAAAACAAACTGTATACTTTTGATAACCAACATAATAAAATGCGTAAATTGCTCGTGTTATGTTGATTTATTGTATGTGCATATCTAAATAGTTCATCAAGATATAAAGTTATGCAATCACGATCTTGATTCATTCTATTGATTATGAAAAATATAAATGTAACGGTATGTAAAATTTAAGTATGTTGTGATGTGATTTTTTTTGCCATTTTATTTATACACAGATACATCTTGGTTCGGTACCACTAATATTAATGAATGATAGTCGTAATATATTGCCGTTTCACTAAGATCATCATTGCACGCCTACTTAGTGTTACTAATTGTTATGTGGGAGAAGAATAAAATAAATTACATCATCTTAAAATTATCATAGACACTACAATGTTATCAATAACTAGTCAATATGTAGATTTCTAAGGATGTTTAATTTATGTTCTACTATATATACGATGATGAAGTTATTCTAAATTATTTTACATTAAATACCTAGTAAAAGATATTTCATTTATTGTATTAGATTGATAAAGAAAATATCTAATTGCTAAATTACTTTGAATGATGTCATGACGTTAAAACATGATTTAATGAAAAATAAAATAAAACAAAATGCACAATTCAAAAGGACCACTAGACAAAACAGCATGAGTATGTTAGCCTTTGGTTACAAAAATAGATAGAAAAAGTTTTAAAATGGCGTAAATTATCAATTAACTAATGACTTAATTGTTAGACTACGCAAGATTTGAGATAAAGAAGTTCAATCAAACAATCCCTTAACCATCATTGAAAAACTTTCGCACAAACGGATCTAATATTAAATGTACTCGAGTTTTACATTACACATATTTTAACTAAACAAGTAGAATTGGGATGAGTTTATATATTCCAGTTGATTAGTCATGAACCGAAACTAATCAGCTTCTGCTGTTATACGTCAATCCTGAGTGGATTGCCTGAATATAGTTATTATTAGTAATTACATATATATCCATTGCACAAGTGTGACTGTCTGGACTCAGTGGACTCTAGTGGCGTTGGTTTTTTGCATTAAAATTAACTGACTTCGAATTCCAGTGTGAATATTAACATTCGGATGCAGGTACATCCAGCCGACGAGTCCTAAATACAACGAAACGCCCGTCTTGTATTCCACTTGCCAGTCACAATCCAACTAAAGACAGGTAGAGTGTTTCAATTAATCTATGTTCTAAATGAACCAATCATTTATATTAATTTGGAGCAAAGAAATTCTGATAAAATAATCCATTTCACCAAACCTCTTTACAGCTGTGAACTTAAAATGTAAGTAGCAAACAAGAAATCACTTGAATTGAGGATGAATCCAGTTGATCTAACACTACATTTTCTTTATAAATACATTCTTATGGGTTTAATACTGTATCGTTAATGTGTACAGGCCTATAAGTAGACTACGCTTTTAGCCAAAGTCAACTCTGGAAAGTATAAATCAAATAAACCTGATAAAATGGTTACTTTCAGTTAGAGGATTTGAAAACAAACTTCAAATCATTATGTATTGCGTAAATGTTATGATCAAGTCGAAGAATTCTAAACAGTGTCAATGCAACATGTCACGCCATAAGATATCGAGAAAGAGGTTTTGACATAATTAAAGAACTTCAGTTGGTTTAAAGCAATTTATCATAGAAATAGGCCTCAAGTTCAGTTGAATGTATTCGTCTCAGATCAATGTCGGTCGGGCACCTGTCGGCTGGATACTTGAGATCACTAAACATCTATTACGTCCTAGTATACGACTATTCAGAAGTGCGTACCTTGATATAAATGTGTTACTCTATTACTACATCAAGTTAAATACAAGTTATAATCTTTTATATCAAATAAACATCGTGATGCATGGTTGCTTTGAATATATTTCTTTATTGTTCTGGAAAGACTTTGGCCATTAATCTGTAAAGATGACCATTAACTTATCACCATTTCTCATATTCTCAAGAGATGACTTTTACTAGAAACCAAGTCAATTGAATAAATATGAATATATTAGGGAGTTAGTTATAAAATCAATACTAATTGCGTAGGTGTTTGGTAACAATATAATATTTAGGATTTCATTCACTATGCACTAAATTCCATCTTAACAGATGGGAGTGTTTTGTGTATGTTCGCGCAAGGAAACTGTATCATACAGATGTGAGGATGAATAATAATTTTGTCTGCCTACAGATAAGCTTTTACTGTTGTGCTGCATGATGCCTTGTTGTTGCCAAAATGTGAATTCTAATTGGATTTTCAATTAGCTACTATTTACAATATTTACATAGTAACGTATGGAATATGAAACAAACACTTGTAATGTGCAAATAATGAATCTAATATTGTGTTTGAAAAAATCTTCCTACCCAACCTCCTTACTCCACTGTTAATTTGTCCATGTTGTTGAACCGACTAAGTTTCTAGTTGAAGTCGTCTCTAGTAAGAAAGGAAAAACAACCATCAGTTGCTGAAAACAATGTCCATTTTTACAAATTTAATAAGCACTAACTTTCCAGAGCAATAAGCAATTTAATCGAAATATTACGATGTTCATTTGACATAAAAGAATATTATGACTGGTATCTTGATTGTTATCGTAATGGAATAATAACACCTTAATATTAAGGTGTGTATTTCTGAATAGTCATATACTAGGACGAAATAATTGTCCGATGATCTCTAGTTATCGCTGCTATCCAACCGACATCAATCTATGACAAGTTCAATCAACTAAACTTGATATCTATCACTACAAGACGACCTTAATCAAACTAATGTCACTTTACTAGATCACATGTTATTTGTTGATTTTCATGTTTTAATCAATGTAGGTTAAGTGTATTACAGTTTAAACATATTTTTGTGCAAAATGAGTTGTAGTTACCTTTTTAGACGAAGTGCAACTGCACGTTGTATTCTACTCAAATTAAAGTCACGTATTACTTATGAAAAATATCGTTCTTCTCTGTCATCTCATCAGTCACGTATATTTCAGTGTGATCTAATGCATTTTGTTGATGATACTTTTCTTAGAATTATGTAATTCAGTAGTGTTTATCTTTGCAAATGAAAAAATAGATAGAAAAAGTTTTAAAATGGCGTAAATTATCAATTAACTAATGACTTAATTGTTAGACTACGCAAGATTTGAGATAAAGAAGTTCAATCAACTAAACTTGATATCTATCACTACAAGACGACCTTAATCAAACTAATGTCACTTTACTAGATCACATGTTATTTGTTGATTTTCATGTTTTAATCAATGTAGGTTAAGTGTATTACAGTTTAAACATATTTTTGTGCAAAATGAGTTGTAGTTACCTTTTTAGACGAAGTGCAACTGCACGTTGTATTCTACTCAAATTAAAGTCACGTATTACTTATGAAAAATATCGTTCTTCTCTGTCATCTCATCAGTCACGTATATTTCAGTGTGATCTAATGCATTTTGTTGATGATACTTTTCTTAGAATTATGTAATTCAGTAGTGTTTATCTTTGCAAATGAAAAAATAGATAGTTTCGGTCATCACTAGTGCATAACAAACCATTATGTGTTCTCGGAATATTCATCATGAATCATGTATGAGATATTCCAAATAATAATATTTAACTTCAAGAGTAACGTATATGAATGATTCAGTAGAATGGTCAGTACTTGTATATCGTGAAAATGTCAGTTGATTCGCTTGTTAAGTGATTATTATTCTTTAGTCATTTGAATGTTAGGATGATAAAACTCGAGATAAATATCTTATAGCATAAATTATTGAGATTGTTTTCGGTTCTCTAATTAGATTATAACGACTATTTACTAAATGCTGATTTGTACTTCGTTTTCAGGTTCTTCAAATGGTAGTAGCCATGTTATCATCCCCACCACCACTTCGTTTTTATTCTGCTGCTTTACTTTAACCAAAAACAATTATGTTTGTTTGTATGATCAATTACTTTTATGTACAACATAACATCACCGGAATGATTGCATTTTTAAAATATTACGAAATATGATTGATCCTGAACAATGCACATGTAAACAAACTGACTGAATTCGTCACAGACTGATGTTAGCAGGATACCAATAAAAACCAGGGAGCACTGGATATCTCTATTTTCCTAGTGTCAGGCAACATCCAATTACAGAATTCCTGCAACACGATTATCGTCCATTATCATTGGTGATAACTGTTTCATTCTTGATTAGTCTGACCTCTACTAGTCACGATTTTTCACTAGGGCTACAGTAAGACATGGAAGGTAGTTACTAATGAGGTGATTATTGTATGTTTATGGGGATGGTTTGTGGCGATTAAAATTAAGTTTTATTTGACTGAATTCATTAGGAGTGTGACAGTTATTACTAATGGTAATAGATAATCATTGTGGTATATATCACGAATTGATAAAAGTAGAAATTCTACCATTCGATATTAGCCTAATGATTCAGAGGGTTAGGCATTTGCCAACATGAAATCTATGGGGCGGGGTCTAGGGTGAGGTGCATGCTGCTGAGAAGTTCTGTATTAGGACGAAATCGGCGTCAAGTGCTCCCTTATTTTCAGTGGTACACTACCAACATCAATCTGTAACATAATCACTAAGAGAAAACGTATTATAAATCGACTCCTCAGTTCAGCATAAATTATGTGTTAAATTCAACATAATGATTATCAGTGATGAATGTATTAATGTTACAGTGTAATCAATCAATTCAGTTGATTTTATAACATGATGATCACTTTACTATTTCTTTATTGTTTTAATAGATGATGATTTATTATTGGTTGACCGTTGTACAAGTTTACTTATTACACTTCATCTGTTTATCTGATGCTTCAGGTTAGTAGATACGTATTTTCTTGTGTTTAATCAGTAAATCATTGAAGATGTTGTTTCTTATATTAACATTTGTTGATAAAGGAAGCAAAATGCTACTATAAACTGTTACATGCACCAATGATATTTATTATCTAACGAGGCCTGCATTTGCATTACATTTAACTTAAGTGATAATAAACGATTCCAGTAATATTGTCTTTTATTCATTTTACTATTATCCTGTTATGTTGTCAGTAATAGTAGTAATTTATTAATGTTAGAGTAGAATGGAAGATATAGTAATTGTCACATACTCCACCCTTAACTTAGATACACATAATAGTGCATTGATGGCAATAAATTTTTGGTATAGATAACAACAGATAGTTTCGATGCATCAGATAGAAGTCAGTAGCAATAAATATTAGCCTGTTTTGCAGTTTAAATGCATACAAGTGAACTAGTTAACAAGTAACCTAACTTAAACTGGTTGTGGTAGGCCACATGTGACATATCCCGCCTTTACACCCTCATCCCAAGACACGTGTCCCTAAAATACATAATGTAGCACTTTCTCTAGAAGAAATTGTTATGCATTCTTCGTAAAACATTGAGCAGTTTTAAGTAGCAAGATGGTTTTGCGACACATTATTTTTTGCCTGTATGATTACTAAGTTATCTGATAATACCATCCAATTGTAGATGAACAGTTTGTTCTGAAAAGTGTCTACCATCATCATAAATTTCATTTCATGGGGTACATATTATAAACCATCTTTTCCTTTTTATTGTAATTCAAGATTGTGCCGATTGTTGAATTGAGTAAAGAATGAATGCTTGGTAATTTTACTGTTAAGTACTAACCGAAATTCCTGGAGGTCCTGGACTGTTTCCTCTGGTTAGGTCGTGAAATCTAACTGCTAAGGAGTCTTATATGAAGAAATTGCTCTCCAGTACAAGTCTTTGATTTTCGACTGTTGTCCAACCCAAATTACGTCATGATTCGAACTTCATCAATCTCAATTGTTTTACAGTACATATAGTAGCTAACTTCAGAAGATTAAGCAAGATGACATGATCTATAGAGTTTATGTTAGGTGTGAAAAATCACCCATCGGTTACAATAGTTGAGGTCTCTCAAATATGTCAGATATCGATTAACGTCGAATTTTCAAAATCTCCCTGATGTTTTTAGTTGCACTTTGTATTACGTGTAAATTTCGAGAACTTCCTTGAAATGGAAAAATATATTTCGTTAGATAATTCAGCAACTTTGTAGCTTACGCCAATGTAATCTCAAAGTGATTAGATTTGCTAACAGACTTAGCCTAACTTCATATTTACTCGTACTTACAAATTCCAGAACGAAAGAAAGCATTAATCAATAGTTGGGAGATAGGCTGATTTATAATTAATACGAGCTGTTAAGTAAATGATGTTACTATATTAGGTAGAACAAAATACCGAATAATAATATGCTCCTATTTTAAACACAAGCAACAAATGAATTAAGATGATTTGTTGAGAATGATATTAGGTCTACTTAATTAAATTCGTCACAGACTGACAGTGGTAGAGTACCACTTAAAACCAGGGAGCACTGAACAACCGTTTCTTTCTAGTAAGGATCTCCTCAGCAGTGCGCACCGCACACTAGATCCCACCCTATAGGTTTCGGGTTGGCGAATATTTAACCCTCCGAATCGCTACGCCACTACCCACTAGTTGAATTCCTATCTCCGTCAATTTTTGATATAGCATAATGATCACTCATTATCATTGGTGACAACTGTCTCACTCTCGACAAGTCTGAACTCCACCATTCACGAATTCTCACAAGAATTTTAGGGACATCCGGAAGTTAGTTACTGATGAGGTGATTATTGGGAGTCGAGATGGTTTGTGGGATTGATATTCGGTTAAGTAGATTGATCGTCGTGGGATCTAGAGTGAGTTATGTGAAAGAGTCCCTTGCTAGAACAAAACAGGTGTCTAATGCTACCTAGTTTTCAGTGGTATCTTGCCAGCATCAATCTGTGACGCATTCAACTAACTTAGCCGAATACTAATCCCAATGAAGCCATTTTAGTTTGATTACAACAATCAGCTTACTAGTTACTAACTCTTGGATGTTCCTAAACGTCAATTGTTAAGTCGTAACTGGTGAAGTTCGAACTTATCACGAGTAAGACAGTTGTCACCAATGACAACAAATGATTATTGTGTTATACCAAAAACTGGTGGGAATGGGAATTCTGCCATTGAGTGTTTGACCAGTAATGCAGAGCTTTGAGGGTTCGTTGAACTGAAGTCCCTTGGGCGAAATCTAGAAGTAATGAATATTTGTCGTTTCAGTCATAATCTATACATTTAAACAAATTTTGGGTTCACTTCACAATCTCGTGACAATGAATTTAATGCTACCCAATATGTTTTGTTTACTTTTCCTTTAAAAACTTCTTTGAAGTTCATGTTTTGTTTATGCATTCACCACAATAATAACTCATATCAACTCTTATTTGATTATTATAATACTTATTTTTATTTCCATGACTATTTCTGAATATGATTCATTTTCAGTATGATGATGAAAAATGAGTATGTGGCTGGCTAAGAATTCATATCTTAGCAACAGAAACTAATCGCCAAGTCGATATCAGCATCATCAGTTTACGCTTTATTTTCTCTTAGTTTTAAGAGAAATATATTCTTTCTGTATCTCATCATTTATCATTGCGGGATATCTTTTTTTCTGCCTACAGATAAGCTTTTACTGTTGTGCTGCATGATGCCTTGTTGTTGCCAAAATGTGAATTCTAATTGGATTTCAATTAGCTACTATTTACAATATTTACATAGTAACGTATGGAATATGAAACAAACACTTGTAATGTGCAAATAATGAATCTAATATTGTGTTTGAAAAAATCTTCCTACCCAACCTCCTTACTCCACTGTTAATTTGTCCATGTTGTTGAACCGACTAAGTTTCTAGTTGAAGTCGTCTCTAGTAAGAAAGGAAAAACAACCATCAGTTGCTGAAAACAATGTCCATTTTTACAAATTTAATAAGCACTAACTTTCCAGAGCAATAAGCAATTTAATCGAAATATTACGATGTTCATTTGACATAAAAGAATATTATGACTGGTATCTTGATTGTTATCGTAATGGAATAATAACACCTTAATATTAAGGTGTGTATTTCTGAATAGTCATATACTAGGACGAAATAATTGTCCGATGATCTCTAGTTATCGCTGCTATCCAACCGACATCAATCTATGACAAGTTCAATCAACTAAACTTGATATCTATCACTACAAGACGACCTTAATCAAACTAATGTCACTTTACTAGATCACATGTTATTTGTTGATTTTCATGTTTTAATCAATGTAGGTTAAGTGTATTACAGTTTAAACATATTTTTGTGCAAAATGAGTTGTAGTTACCTTTTTAGACGAAGTGCAACTGCACGTTGTATTCTACTCAAATTAAAGTCACGTATTACTTATGAAAAATATCGTTCTTCTCTGTCATCTCATCAGTCACGTATATTTCAGTGTGATCTAATGCATTTTGTTGATGATACTTTTCTTAGAATTATGTAATTCAGTAGTGTTTATCTTTGCAAATGAAAAAATAGATAGTTTCGGTCATCACTAGTGCATAACAAACCATTATGTGTTCTCGGAATATTCATCATGAATCATGTATGAGATATTCCAAATAATAATATTTAACTTCAAGAGTAACGTATATGAATGATTCAGTAGAATGGTCAGTACTTGTATATCGTGAAAATGTCAGTTGATTCGCTTGTTAAGTGATTATTATTCTTTAGTCATTTGAATGTTAGGATGATAAAACTCGAGATAAATATCTTATAGCATAAATTATTGAGATTGTTTTCGGTTCTCCAATTAGATTATAACAACTATATACTAAACGCTGATTTGTACTTCGTTTTCAGGTTCTTCAAATGGTAGAAGCCTTGTTATCATCCCCCCTCAAAATTTGTTCTTATTCTGCTGCTTTACGTTAACCAAAAACAATTATATTTGTTTGTATAATCAGTTACTTTAATGTACAACATAACATCACCGGAATGATTGCATTTTTAAAATATTACGAAATATGATTGATCCTGAACAATGCACGTGTAAACGAACTGACTGAATTCGTCACAAACTGATGTTAGCAGGATACCAATAAAAACCAGGGAGCACTGGATATCTCTATTTTCCTAGTGTGAGGCAACATCCAATTACAGAATTCCTGCAACACGATTATCGTCCATTATCATTGGTGATAACTGTTTCATTCTTGATTAGTCTGACCTCTACTAGTCACGATTTTTCACTAGGGCTACAGTAAGACATGGAAGGTAGTTACTAGTGAGGTGATTATTGTATGTTAATGAAGTTGGTTTGTGGCGATTAAAATTATGTTTTATTTGACTGAATTCATTAGGAGTGTGACAGTTATTACTAATGGTAATAGATAATCATTGTGGTATATATCACGAATTGATAAAAGTAGAAATTCTACCATTCGATATTAGCCTAATGATTCAGAGGGTTAGGCATTTGCCAACATGAAATCTATGGGGCGGGGTCTAGGGTGAGGTGCATGCTGCTGAGAAGTTCTGTATTAGGACGAAATCGGCGTCAAGTGCTCCCTTATTTTCAGTGGTACACTACCAACATCAATCTGTAACATAATCACTAAGAGAAAACGTATTATAAATCGACTCCTCAGTTCAGCATAAATTATGTGTTAAATTCAACATAATGATTATCAGTGATGAATGTATTAATGTTACAGTGTAATCAATCATTTCAGTTGATTTTATAACATGATGATCACTTTACTATTTCTTTATTGTTTTAATAGATGATGATTTATTATTGGTTGACCGTTGTACAAGTTTACTTATTACACTTCATCTGTTTATCTGATGCTTCAGGTTAGTAGATACGTATTTTCTTGTGTTTAATCAGTAAATCATTGAAGATGTTGTTTCTTATATTAACATTTGTTGATAAAGGAAGCAAAATGCTACTATAAACTGTTACATGCACCAATGATATTTATTATCTAACGAGGCCTGCATTTGCATTACATTTAACTTAAGTGATAATAAACGATTCCAGTAATATTGTCTTTTATTCATTTTACTATTATCCTGTTATGTTGTCAGTAATAGTAGTAATTTATTAATGTTAGAGTAGAATGGAAGATATAGTAATTGTCACATACTCCACCCTTAACTTAGATACACATAATAGTGCATTGATGGCAATAAATTTTTGGTATAGATAACAACAGATAGTTTCGATGCATCAGATAGAAGTCAGTAGCAATAAATATTAGCCTGTTTTGCAGTTTAAATGCATACAAGTGAACTAGTTAACAAGTAACCTAACTTAAACTGGTTGTGGTAGGCCACATGTGACATATCCCGCCTTTACACCCTCATCCCAAGACACGTGTCCCTAAAATACATAATGTAGCACTTTCTCTAGAAGAAATTGTTATGCATTCTTCGTAAAACATTGAGCAGTTTTAAGTAGCAAGATGGTTTTGCGACACATTATTTTTTGCCTGTATGATTACTAAGTTATCTGATAATACCATCCAATTGTAGATGAACAGTTTGTTCTGAAAAGTGTCTACCATCATCATAAATTTCATTTCATGGGGTACATATTATAAACCATCTTTTCCTTTTTATTGTAATTCAAGATTGTGCCGATTGTTGAATTGAGTAAAGAATGAATGCTTGGTAATTTTACTGTTAAGTACTAACCGAAATTCCTGGAGGTCCTGGACTGTTTCCTCTGGTTAGGTCGTGAAATCTAACTGCTAAGGAGTCTTATATGAAGAAATTGCTCTCCAGTACAAGTCTTTGATTTTCGACTGTTGTCCAACCCAAATTACGTCATGATTCGAACTTCATCAATCTCAATTGTTTTACAGTACATATAGTAGCTAACTTCAGAAGATTAAGCAAGATGACATGATCTATAGAGTTTATGTTAGGTGTGAAAAATCACCCATCGGTTACAATAGTTGAGGTCTCTCAAATATGTCAGATATCGATTAACGTCGAATTTTCAAAATCTCCCTGATGTTTTTAGTTGCACTTTGTATTACGTGTAAATTTCGAGAACTTCCTTGAAATGGAAAAATATATTTCGTTAGATAATTCAGCAACTTTGTAGCTTACGCCAATGTAATCTCAAAGTGATTAGATTTGCTAACAGACTTAGCCTAACTTCATATTTACTCGTACTTACAAA
The DNA here is from genome assembly GCA_034768735.1 of Schistosoma mekongi. Classification (NCBI taxonomy): domain Eukaryota; kingdom Metazoa; phylum Platyhelminthes; class Trematoda; order Strigeidida; family Schistosomatidae; genus Schistosoma; species Schistosoma mekongi. Next base: position 16,279,280 of record CM068310.1, read on the forward strand.
TTCCAGAACGAAAGAAAGCATTAATCAATAGTTGGGAGATAGGCTGATTTATAATTAATACGAGCTGTTAAGTAAATGATGTTACTATATTAGGTAGAACAAAATACCGAATAATAATATGCTCCTATTTTAAACACAAGCAACAAATGAATTAAGATGATTTGTTGAGAATGATATTAGGTCTACTTAATTAAATTCGTCACAGACTGACAGTGGTAGAGTACCACTTAAAACCAGGGAGCACTGAACAACCGTTTCTTTCTAGTAAGGATCTCCTCAGCAGTGCGCACCGCACACTAGATCCCACCCTATAGGTTTCGGGTTGGCGAATATTTAACCCTCCGAATCGCTACGCCACTACCCACTAGTTGAATTCCTATCTCCGTCAATTTTTGATATAGCATAATGATCACTCATTATCATTGGTGACAACTGTCTCACTCTCGACAAGTCTGAACTCCACCATTCACGAATTCTCACAAGAATTTTAGGGACATCCGGAAGTTAGTTACTGATGAGGTGATTATTGGGAGTCGAGATGGTTTGTGGGATTGATATTCGGTTAAGTAGATTGATCGTCGTGGGATCTAGAGTGAGTTATGTGAAAGAGTCCCATGCTAGAACAAAACAGGTGTCTAATGCTACCTAGTTTTCAGTGGTATCTTGCCAGCATCAATCTGTGACGCATTCAACTAACTTAGCCGAATACTAATCCCAATGAAGCCATTTTAGTTTGATTACAACAATCAGCTTACTAGTTACTAACTCTTGGATGTTCCTAAACGTCAATTGTTAAGTCGTAACTGGTGAAGTTCGAACTTATCACGAGTAAGACAGTTGTCACCAATGACAACAAATGATTATTGTGTTATACCAAAAACTGGTGGGAATGGGAATTCCTGCCATTGAGTGTTTGACCAGTAATGCAGAGCTTTGCAGGGTTCGTTGAACTGAAGTCCCTTGGGCGAAATCTAGAAGTAATGAATATTTGTCGTTTCAGTTATATCTATACATTTAAACAAATTTTGGGTTCACTTCACAATCTCGGTGACAATGAATTTAATGCTACCAATATGTTTTGTTTACTTTTCCTTTAAAAACTTCTTTGAAGTTCATGTTTTGTTTAGGCATTCACCACAATAATAACTCATATCACTCTTATTTGATTATTATAATACTTATTTTTATTTCATGACTATTTCTGAATATGATTCATTTTCAGTATGATGATGAAAAATGAGTATGATGGCTGGCTAGAATTCATATCTTAGCACAGAAACTAATCGCCAAGTCGATATCAGCATCATCAGTTTATGCTTTATTTTCTCTTAGTTTTAAGAGAATATATTCTTTCTGTATCATATCTTAGCAACAGAAACTAATCGCCAAGTCGATATCAGCATCATCAGTTTATGCTTTATTTTCTCTTAGTTTTAAGAGAAATATATTCTTTCTGTATCTCATCATATTCAGGGAATCTTTTTTTCAATTTACAATTATTGTGTTACTTATATAACATTGTGATGAACACTCACTATTATGACAACATCATTAGCAGTGACGTATCTTTCCGTTGTTGCTATGGTCAGTTAGTTATTATCATTAGTAAATATTATTGGTTATTATTAATATGTTACAAAATGTACCTATTCGTGATTGTTCAACTTTGAGAAGGGATTCGTTGAAATTTATTCTTGTTTTCATGAAACAAATAACAGCACAAGGTATTATTCTTACACAGAGTGAAAACTTCTTTAAAGTCAACATATTCTAACTATTTTGATATTCCATAGAAAGCCCACCATGAAAAATTCTTATTAGATTACAGCTTAACGTTCAGATGAGGTGGATTTTGGAAGGGAGTACCTTATTTTGTTGAATGTACTCGTTTCTGATTGAGCTATTTTGGGTACTAGTAAAAACCAGAAAGTACTAGATATGTGTTTCGTTCATATATGGAATTCCTCAGAAGTGAGCACTCTCCATTTTGCCCACAAATCAAACTTATTGCCTTCAGGTCTCGAAGTGAACACTAAGTCATCTGTTCAACTGAGCTAGTGTTTAATAGTTGATTTCCCACTTCCGTAGATTTGTGATGTATTGTGAAGATTAGTTAATCCAGTTGGTGATATCTATCTCCCTCCAGGCAATTGCCAACTCCACTAGTCACAAATTTGATCTGGAACTTTAGAAGCATCTTGAGGAGTTAGTTAAATGTGAGATGATAATTACAGTTGATCGAAGGTGGTTTAGTAAAGATTAGTATTTCACTTTGTTGTATGTACCCATTCAATGATGAAACAGCTTCTCAGTGATCCCTGGATTTTACCGGCACTCAATTAAGACAAAAAGTTAACATTCATTACAATTTAAAGAAATTTCACTGTTTTCCAAATAACTACAAGACACATTTGTAAGTTGAAGGTATTACCGCAATATAAGTGAAGCTAAAATGATTAGTTGACGAGACATTTACGTCGTACTAATCTTTCATATAATTTCATCTTCCTTCTCCTTCGAATAACTAACAATGTTCAGTTACCTAAAATCTGACGAAAACTTGTTACATGATTTTATAGACAATTTCATTTAAAGCATTTTGACAAACGGTGTTTGATTGTAGTATTACCAGCATTCATTATTGAATGTATGCTATCAATCTAAAATAAACGCAATAGAAATGAATCACAGTAAAGTGTAACTTTTATAGTGAAGTATATATGGATAAGATGAAGATAAGAGAACGTAACCAAACAAGACATTTAACGACTCCGCAATACCCATTCAGTATAAGAGACTTAAGTCGGTAGGTTCAATGATGCTAATTGGCAAATTAGATGATGAAGTATATAAGTGTGGCAAAATAATAAGTAGTTCGAGAGAGAATTATGGAGAAATATCATTCCAATTTCATATAGCTTTATTACTTAATCTTATATTTGTATCTGAACTATGAAACTCATATGCATTACATATAAGTTACTCTTGCAAATATTAAAATTATCTTATTCTTTAAGCAAAGAAATAATCATTTCAATGTTCTTTCAAATTTTTAAACAGATTGGTCGTATACAAATACAATGACTGGACCATCAACATGGCCTGAACATATTCGTAATATGTGCTCTGGTTATTATCAATCACCAATTGACTTACAAACAAAAACATCTACATTTGATAAAAACTTAAAAGAAGTATTAATTTATCAAAATTCAACAATTAGTGATAATTACAGTATTACAAATAGCGGTCATTCTGGTAAGTATAGTATGTTTTTTTTCTAGTTTCACTACATTTTATCACTTCTGTATAACAAGTTACATGATGATACTCCATGATGCTTAATAAATATGATGAATAGCAATATAACATACAACTAGTTCATAGAACTGTATAATATACAGGTTTAAGAAAAAAATATTCACAAATAATAAATATGCTAACTTCAAGATGTTCATTAAATTCTGGTAAATAGTATTGAATTCTAGGGTTCAGACTTGTAGGGAATGAGGCAGTTATCACCAATAACAAAGGGTAATCGTAGCACTATACTACAAAACAATTAATGTGAGAATCTTATCGTTGAACTCGTCCCTAGTTGTGTTATTATTAGTTATGCATTCGGCGAGCGACCTCATAGTTTGGAATTCGACTACCTGGAGGAATCGGAGATGTGCACTACTGAATATTTCAATACATGACCAAAACAGATAACTTGTACTCCTTAGTTTCTGCCAGTACTTGACCAGCAAATGAAGAAAACAAATTAATTATCATTCTTCACATAAATCACCTTAAATATCCAAATAGTTTATATAAGTAGTGTAGTAAATCTAACTATCAAAACTTCAAAACATCAATGAAATTTGCTGAAATTCCAATAAGACGAAGATATTTTTGTTAATGACTGAATTTATTATTTTATTTTTCACAACTGGTTAATTTTACATTCTTTTATTCAAGCTTCTTATCACAACATAACAGTTAATTCAATTAAATAAATTTCGTAGCTAAAAGAAAACTTAATTGACTTATACGATTCAATGACCTAAAAATTAAATTAAGTTCAAATTTTATCTACAAATCAAAATAAAACAAAATGTTTATTCGAACAATCATGCATTACTTGAATATTCTAATAAGTAATTTAACTTAACCGATTCATAATGAATTAACTATTATGAATTAATCAAGGTTTAGTGAATCATTGTAAAGTATACTTCAATGTTATGTCAATTTATTATCTTAATTATTAAGTCATTTTAAACAACAGTTGAAAGCTTATTGATACATTGATACTTGAATGTAGTATACATTTGATAAAACAGTAAGTTCATACAATTTTTAATATCTTGTTAGCACGGAGTAATTATTGTGTAATTGTAAGCATTAAAATAATTCATAACGTGAAGATTCAGGCTTGAATAACTATAGAGGCTAAACTTATATAAGTACGTCAGCATAAACCTATTGAAAGTGAACAATAACTGACATATTTGGCTTATAAATACTTCGATAACCTACATATGATAACAATACATCAAAGGCATTAATACTTGCTCCTCTCTAAATATAAGGTATAGTTAAACTTTAACTTTATTAATACTGGAGCCAATCCTCTATTGGCTCATTACTGGAGAGTCCTAGGTTAGAACTAAATAGCTGTACAGTGCTTTCTGGTTTTAAATTTGATTGTCTAACTTAAATCAATCCATAATATTAAGTTTATAAACACTCTTTAAACTTATTTCTGGTTAGATCCTATTATGAATATTTCATGATTATTTCAATGTTTGCTTTCTGTCATTTCCATTCCTATAATTCAGTTGTAATTGAATTTCCACCGGATAAATGGTTTATAACATTTGATGGTTTATTTGACAAAAAGTATGAAATAGTACAAATGCATTTTCATTGGGGTGGTGTTGATACCTATGGATCTGAGCATACAATTGATGGACGAAGATTTCCTTTAGAAGTAATGTTAATTGCTATCAATTGTTATTTGTCTTTTACGAAGTGCTTATGCTGTAAACACTTTTTATTACAAAGTAAAGACAGTAAACATTGTAGGATGAAGTGAATTCACTTCCACATTTTGATTACTCTTATTCTTCCACATACACACAACTTCGCTTAAGTAAACAAATTATTATAGAAGTGTAGTGTTGAAACCAACATGCAAGTGATAGTTATTTGGTTCCATTTGGGAATAACAATCTCAATGTATACTGAATATTATGGGTAAATGGGATTAGTGTGATAGGGATGATCATGACGTAATCGACTGTCGAAGGCATCTGTGAATTTCATTAGCAGTAGGCGAAAGTGATGATAATCGATATTAACTACCGAAATATTAACTGCCAATAATAATAATGGCAATAGTATTTATAGTTTAAGATTGTGTGGAAAAAGGTTAATTCAATACTAATTGTTTTAGTGAGTAAAGACTAATAAAAACTATCAAGTTTCTACTATGAATACGTAATAATGCTAATGAAAGGTAGAAAGTGTTAGCACGTATGATGAAAACAACGAATAGAACGAAATAGTTGAGATATTTGGATACATTGTGAAGGGAAGAAATCATGGACAAAAATGATTCAAAAGGGAAAGAAAAAATATTTCTAAAAATTACAAATCGTTCACTATGCCAATATTAAATGAACCACTAATTCATTTCGTGTGTAGACATTACAGTTTACTTGACAAATAGCTGCTGCTTCTTCATAACTTAGTAGTCTGTTTTCATTATGCTCTCTTATTACTCGAAGGAAACACTAGGATTTACTAAATAACCCGTGTCCATAATATGTCTTTCTACGGCACTAATAGGTTATATGGAGCCTTCTTTCTGAAAAACAATAAAGTAGTGAAATTCAGTGAATATAAATAACAGATGTTATGAAATTATCGAGTTTCGAAATTGCCGCAATCAATTTTTACCTATGATGCCTAATCTTTATCCTTTTATTCTCTCCCCTAGTTACATATTGTAAGCTATCGAAGAGAACTGTACTCTTCATTCAATGATGCTGTCATTCGTCCAGGTGGACTTGCTGTACTTGGTATAATGCATGACGTTGTTAAGTCGGCAACATATGAAGAAACAATATTCAATGCGTATCAAAATTTTTCCGGTGCTTTGACTTCGAATTTGATGCCGACAAATTCTTTGCGGATTAATGAATTCAATTTATCATTAGTATTAACCCTATTAAATTCTAATCGTTACTTTCGTTACATCGGTTCACTGACGACTCCTCCGTGTACAGAAAATGTTCTATGGACTGTATTTATGGATCCAGTACCAGTCACAAGTGAACAGGTAATCTTTCTATATATGTGCCTATACATAATCATTTCGAACTCATGGTATTTGTTCAATCCTCTTCCATTTCAACTATACTAAACAGTAGTTAATAAAGTATTTAGTGACTTATTTATACAACTCAATTGTTAACTAGCACCTTATATCTTGTTATCTAATCGAACACTTTAAACTACCCTCTCAGCTTTGGAAACTCAATATTACTATGCTCGCTTTTGATATTTCATGTTTGAAGGTAGTCGCTAAAAGTTTTAGATTCACAGCTCAATTTTGTTTGACACTTGAAAGAAAGATTGATTTAACAACTTACTTTTATTGTGTTCTTGAAGGTTTCACTTCCATTCACTGGAATACTCATTTCAATATAGAAATAGATTTCGTAACAAGTAACAGTAAGAATGTATCAACCAACAGTTAGTAGGAAAACTTCACTCGGTTAACTGAATTAAACTCAGATAATCTAGATAATTTATCAGGCATCACTGTGGCTAATCGAATCCATTGGACAATCTCTCTGCAGTAATCAATGTAATACAGGATGAAATCATTGCAAGAATAACACTTTCTGTTAAGTCTCTGACAAATTACAAGATTATCTGATAATGAGTATAAACTTTATTTTTTATTGTGACCAAGGCATTTCTTGTTAATTCAAGTTACTTAGTGACAAAAAATAATATCAAACACTTTTTTTCTAGTGGTAAATATGATTACGTATTCAAAGTTTTCCACATTACAGTTATTTGTGTGAATTACCATAGTTTACGAAATGGAGTCAATATTTACGATTCAATGGATTACAATGAGGATTTCCGAAAATTGATTTTGTTCATTGTCTAACAATGTTTGTTATCTACAATTTATAACTTACAATTTACAAACAATAATTACCTCGTTTAATATGCATAGTAATATATCATTAACAGGAAAGAAATTGTGCTTTTCAGTACACGTTTCTCGCCCTCTTATGAAACGATAACCTCAGGCGCCTAGATAACACCAGCATAATTGTTTATGTAGAAAGAAATACAGGACTAAAAAACTGAGAAGCATAAAATAAGAGTAATTAACAAATAGGATCTATAATATCTGTGATATTGTCACAAATTTACACAAACTAACACGAAAATCTATAGCTTCTAACACATCCAAGTGAAATGATCCTGAAAGTATCAGGCTCTAAACGAGCCAGTGAAATTTGTTCTAGGACTACAACCTGATAGACTTGAAAATGATGGGTGGTTGGCACCATGGCTAAGTAACCAAAGCCTCCTCCAAAAAAATATAGAAACAGCATAAACGAATGAGAGTTGGGACCAAGTCATTTATTGAGTGAAAATAATTTCTTTTATTTATCATATACTGGGTCACTTAGTAACATGAAATACATAATGCAGTAAAAGCTGAATTAGGGAAGTTGTTTACAGGATTCGGGATGATGGGACTTTGATAAGTTTAGAATGGTTAGAGAAGAAAAGCACATTTGACAACCATTAAGAAGTTTTACAAATTGAGTAATGTAAAATCTTAGTTACTGTATGTTTAACTAGATGTAACTTTATCGCAAGGGTCCTAAGTAAACAGAGATTCAACTCAATAGATCATAATTTCCGTTACTCTACCCAGGTATAACACAGTATCAACTGTTTAACTGATGTATAACATTTTTTCACTTAATCTACTTTCCAACTGCTCCAACGTTAGGTAACATTATCATTTAATTGGGTGTTGCAAAGATTGCTGAATGCTAATTTGAAATCACAAAGTGGCCTGAATTAGATAAACATTGATGATAAGAAAACACTGGACAGCTGTGTCATCCTAGTATGGGACTATTCGAAAATGCGCATCCATGACACACCAAGGATCGAACCCAAGATCTTCTGGCTCCATTAAACCACTGAGTCGGCTTCAAACGCTTGATATTTCCAATTCAGTCTATTCTTGATGCGTTTGCCCGACCTCACCTAATGCCATCGACTGGTAACTTTCTAACTCCCGACACAGGTGAACTCCACTGGTTACATCTCATACTAGAAATAAACAGCTATCCAGTGAATCCTGGTTTTGATTGATTGTGCAACTCAGATCAATTCATGATATCAAATTATCATTGAAAATTGTGAGGAATATACACTTCAATGTTCAATCAAAAGGTATAGTTTTCAGAATGATTTTACAACATTGATTACAAGTAGCTTCAAGTATATTATTCTATTCTCTTTTTAAGGTGGAACTATTTCGTAATTTACATTATCCTCCAAATGAAACACAAATTCGTATGATTAACAATTTTCGTCCTTTACAATTATTGAATCCAGACAATACACTGGTACCAAGAGTAGTGTATAAAGCAACAGCATCAAATCTTTCATTATTATCTTTACCTAGTTTATTATGCATCATTGTGTTGATTAGTCAACTTACTGTAATATTTTAATTAATTTAATATGAAAATTTATTCTTTATATACATATAACTGTTTCCAGGTAAAAGAAAAACATCACTGTTCATTCTATGGCATATGTTTGAATATATTTACTTATACAACTTTTTATAGATGAAATCATACTACTTTTTTTTTACTTTATTCTTTACTCTTTTGTTTTATGAACTACTTATATCATGTATAAATAAGTAGTATCGTTTGCAGAAGATTTCAAAGATTATTTAACAGAAAAGATGAATAGATGCATATTTTTTAATCATTTCCCTATTTCAAGATTATTCATCTCTTCAATTATATTCAATAGAATTGAACATGTAATACATTTTAGTCTATATCGTTTTAATAGTTACTAAATATAGTTATTTTTGTCTTCTCTTAGTTGATTTGATTTAACCTTCTGTTTTTCGTTCATGGTAATCAACATATATCGATTGGAGTAAAAATAAAATCTGTAATTGAAAATATTCAAATATAAAATGTGAAAGGGAAACTGTAGTGATAATACATAGATTACGTAAAGCAACGATTGTCTATATGATATCAGAGTAAGATTTGTAGTTTCAAGAGTAAACTGCTAAGCGATTCTACTAGTTTTTTTCTTGTTAGCTTCTATGAGCGTCTAATGTTCTACTGAATAAGTTATTTAAGGGTACAAACATTTTTCTCGTTGTAGGTTATAGAAGTTAATTACTTAGTGGAAAAACTTGTATGTTGCTGGAATCATATTTGTTTTCGGCTTTTAATCTTTCTTCATAAGTCCTCTGAGTTGTTTTGATCTGGTTGGAAGAAAAAGATAGATCAGGATCAGAGTCATTTCTTAACATTCTTTACATGGTTGCCTCTTGACCTTTGGTAGAACAGAATGTAGAAGTTTGACATCTCAAACGATCCATTTTACGGCATGTTGCACAACTCCAGCAATGACTGGGTGGGTACGAAACCTAAATCAACAAATTATCAAGGAGTGTTAAATGACAGCTTTATTTTAATTTAAGTAGTTTTAATAGTTATCCTAGGTTAGGTTGAACTCGTATTAATCATCTGAATGCACATCTTTGTATTAGATACATAGATGAAGAGTAACGAAGACTTGTGTAAACATAACTGTAACACCATGTTATATGTTCATCATCTTCGAAAGCTGCTTTTGTCCTGTAATTTCAGCAGATGTACATCTTCTCTACATACTCATTGCAAATTGAACACTATACAATATAGCATATTTTACTTAGATTTAACTACCCACCATGAGTGAAATATTCATCAGTATATTCGATTCTTTATAAAACATTTTATTGCATAAAAGTCTAGCAAATGTTTATTCATAGTGTATATTTCCATGCTTGTCTTTGCTTTATCTTAGATTATCATCAGATTTATATTATTCATTAAAAGATATCTATATCTACTACTAAAATAACTTAATGATTTGGTCATCATATTGTTGAGTAATCAATGAGAAGAACGTGGTTTGTAAATTTCGTCGATTACAATGAGTAAAAATTATGAAGTGAGGAAGTTAATATTCCTTTTCAATTAGCTCTTTATCATCAGATATGTACATTCTACGAATAAAAAGATAAGATGAAAGTTGATAAGGTAGAATACACATCAGAATAATAACATATTGGTTGTTTGGATAAACTTGTATATTCCCGTTTATTTATTATAGACTGAATCCCAGTGTGAACATCAACATCGGGATTCAGGTACATCCAGCAGATGAGTCCCAAATAGGACGAAATGCGCGTCCTAGATTCCACTTGCCAGTCACAATCCAACTTATATAACATATTGATTGGTTCAGTATGTTAATGCCATCTAGGATTATGTATGCACCATCTACTTATGGACATTTGATTTCTATATGATGCTATTTAAAAAATGTCGTGCTCTATTTTTTCAACAAGAAGAATCTCATTATTATTGTTCTAGTTGTGACTACCGTGTTATCATTTTCAGGCTGTCAATAAAATTTCCAACTGTACAACAATCTCATTTTCATCTTACAGTATAAGATACACCTTATCAACACATCAGATGTAAGTCGTGCTGCATATTCGTTGATTTTCCATCTACCTATAAATAATATCGATCAGTTCAAATAAGTCTACACTCATGAATAATGAAGACATAATGTGTAGCATTATAAATTTCAGGTCAGCATATCTAAGGTGATGGAAAGCCATTAGAATGTAATAAATTCTGTTGAATTTTATGGCAATATAATTCTTCACTAGACAATGTTTGTGATATCTTGAGCCCGAATATTTTACATATATTCAAATTCTCATGTTGTCGTCAAGTTGAATGTAGTATGTTTAAGACTCTACAAAATAGCAACTCACTTTTATACATTTCCAACCGATCACTAAATAATAGTGTAAATGAACTTCTAGGTTTGACGAATAAGCATATGTCGTGAAAGATAAAATATATGTATTTAAACTTTTAATACTCCGTATTAATATGGGATAAATTTTATAAAATATAAGCTATTTGAAATAATAAATAGCAAATATTAATGTGACCATTTCAATACGACTGACAGTAGACAGTAAACAACCACTCTAAATCTCCACAATCGGAATGTTCAATCTAGAAAACGTATGAAGTCCAGTAAAAGATGAATTCATTTACTAATTTCGTTTATCTGATGATTCCCATTTTAAATTCAGTCAGTCTTTGTTATGACAAAAGATGTCATTGTTTGGATTGAAATAGGTATCATCAATAGTATTGGAATTTCACAGTAAAATTTACGCTGAATTGTAAGGAATGCATCATCTAGTATGTTTTCTTTATTGATGACTCTTCAATTGAAATTTGTTACATGACTAAACGCTATTGATGAGTACTACCCAATCATAAAAATAATACTAATTTTCAAATTCGCATCGCCAATTTGTTGCGACAAAGGGGCTACTGGAGTTTTCGAATATTACTACGATTATTTAATTGACCAGATAGTTACTTAATCGAATAGCAATCCTGACGACTATTCCCAAAAACCAAGTGAAGTAACAAGAAGTTGTCACCAAACGAATATTTACTTTGCCACCGTTAACAAGAACAAGTAAAATCTAAAATATTAAAAAAATATACATGTAAATAAAAGTACACTTCTTGATTATATAAACTCCCAGTAATAACACAAATCCTCCAGTAAATCGATTCCAGAAACAATGACTGTTAATATAGAAATTCAGTCCGTTCAAATAAATCCAATAGTAGCAACACCCTAGAATCGCTGACACTAATTCTACTCTTAACTGCTTCATTTAAATTAATTTAATAGATTTCCTTTCAATTACACACTTCACTATTTCAATTGAGATTAGTTTTTGAATACTGGTTAAACTATTCAATCATAACTTTTAGATGGAAAAGACTTCTACGCATTAGTTTTGGCAAAACTGAGCATCCCTGGTAAACTTAAGTAAACAAGTCAAAGTTGATTTAGTGCTTATTTTGGATTGTTAGATTAACATTTTAATGATAGCGATAATATAAGTAATCTACACAGCTTACAACTACTTTGTACAATCATAATCAGTGTCTGTGGACTAGATATCAGTGTAGCAGTCGTGAAGGACGTATTTTACACTGTAATGGATATTAGGAGGTGAGGTCATTCGTAACAGGAACTTACTTTGCAGAGTGCACGTCAGCACTACCATAAATGTTTATGTCAGTTGTAATGTGGATCTTGTAGGTGCCATTAACCTTGACATCCACTTTGATTAACGTTAGCGAGGTTCTTGGTGTACTTTGTTGTCAATTATGAGAGTAGGTTGTGTATAGAGTACTGAAGTACACATACAAAATAGCAAAAGCATAAATGTTAAACATCACACGTAAACTACTTTTAAATTATTCAGTGAGTTTGTGATTATTCTGTAGAAATTTATTAAAGTATCAAGACTAATTTGGATATAGTAAAGTGCATTTGCAAATGTAATTTATAAGTGCTAGTTTGACATCATAATTTACTTGGAGTTACATAACTAATGAAAACCAATAAATGACATAGAACAGTTGTTTTGTCATAGTATGGGACAGCTAAATAGTGCCCAACTACGACTTCATCAGATAATCGAGTATATGAACATCAGGTTATTACACAGCGAACAATTAATCTTTCGACTTTTGGGTTATACTGTATACATCGGTTGACACTCCAAATTTGTGTTAATTCACAATTTCAAATTTAACAACCTTGACAGAATCTGTCTACAGTCAATGTCACTTCATTGATGACTAACTTTAGGAGGAAATGCGTAAAATAATAATCAGAAGAAATGATCAGTGAATTTCAACAATATAGAGTGTAAAGCAATTTTTCCATCAACGAAATGAATGATACAGGTGCATATTTGTAACAAAATGATTGGAGCTCAAAATATCAACTATCGGATACCGGTCATCTCAGTAGTCTAACAGTCTGGAGGTTGTTACGAAACTTAGTTAACATGGGCTCGATTCTTTATAGGGGATGTAATTCCATGCTGATAGATTAATTGTTCGCTGTTTAATAACCTGATGTTCATATACTCGATTATCTGATGAAGTCGTAGTTGGGCACTATTTAGCTGTCCCATACTATGACAAAACAACTGTTCTATGTCATTTATTGGTTTTCATTAGTTATGTAACTCCAAGTAAATTATGATGTCAAACTAGCACTTATAAATTACATTTGTAAATGCACTTTCTATATCTAAATTAGCGTTGATACTTTACAGAATAATCACAAACTGATTGAAGAATTTAAATGTAGTTTACGTGTGATGTTTAACATTTAACTTTATCATAACTTTGCCTACTTTCATTAATTTACCAGTGCTATTTTGACAGAAATTTACCTTTGCCGAAGAAGCTGAGGCAAAGCTAAATTATGCTGGTGAGCTTGACTGACTAAAAGGTAACTTGTGGTGACAAATAAAAGCCAAATAAAACAGATGTAGTAGGGGAAATGTCAATGTATTATGTGGAAGAAGAGAGAATATTAGTAAGTTTTATACAAAATATATAGCGTTTACGTGACTTATGAGTTCATAATGGTTAAGAATATGCTTATTTTAAAGTCGTAACATGAAACGTGACTTCATATAATATTATTCAATGAACTTCAATAATGTACTAAAAATTGTTCAAGACGTTATCTTTAGGCTTTTGTTATTTCTTATGTGTACAATATAGAGACAAATATATAATTTTTTCAAGTAAACGATCATTATTTAAACGTTTATTTTTATTAAGATTGAAGCGTAATGATGCATTATAACGAAGATCTAAAATTGATAGGATTACATCTTGATTTAATTTTTTTATGCGTTACTTTCAAATCGTTTAGGTAATAAAAAGTGTCGTTTGTTTAGTTTCGCCTGATTTCAACAAATTTGATTTATCACGAAATGGAATTTGTCAGTTTTTGTAGCTAAATGTACATCCTAGGCGGATTTTCTCCATATTGCTATTATTCACAAATGGGACAGTCTGGACTCAATATTCAAGAGGTGAACTCAGCGGTATCTGACACGAAATCAACTGTGTTCAAAACCCGATGTAAACATCAAAACTGCGATGCTGGTTGATCCGTCCGACGAGTACTAAATAGGACGATACGCGCGTCCTGGATTCCACTTGCCATTTACAATACGACCTTAACAATTTTGAATGTTGTTTTATACTACTTATTAGTAGGCAGAAGTATAGATGAACAATATTAGTTACACTAAAAATGACGTTAAACATAACGAAAGTTTCTGATCATGCTTTATAGTTTGATCTGATTCCAAATAGATTCTGAATAGAACAAGTCAGCAATAAATAAATATCAAACTGTAAAACACAATAGATAACTTTCATCATGATGTCATTTCAAACTTCATTAAAATTTCTTAACTACACTTTTGCCTACTAATAAGTAGTATAAATTGAAAAAGAGAAAATGTCGAGCCAAAATACTACAATATGAAGCCTTTTGTCCCATGTTAAAAAGAATATTTCACTTATTCTTTTTGTGAATGTCTACACGATTGCTTGAATCATTTATAAAAACAATGTTCAATGCTTTTTTACCGTGGTCTTAGTTTTATTTTCGTTCTTCACATCTTTTATTAACTGTGTATATCATTTATGTTCCAACTTGTTAAATGAAACAAGTTCTATGTAATAAGTTTTCCACAATACCTACATTTATTAGTAATCACTTTCTGCACACTATTTACCACGATATTAGATTCATAGATATTTCTCCCATGAAAAGATTAAAGCGTAGTATGTAGTCTGCTTGACGGACAAACAATCATATCAAATTGACACTCAACAATCTCTACAACACTCAATTACAACCTTACTAGTGACTGACTCCTCTAGATAATTCCGGGAGTTCTAGTGAGCAGGTGTGACCAGTGGAGTTCAACCGTGTCGGGTGTAAGGCAGTTACATACTGATGGCAGTGGATGCGGTCGCGCAAACATATTATAAATCGACTGATTTGGAAATGTCAACAGTTGGAAGCCGACTAAGCAGTCTATTGGTAAAGCGTTTGCAGAGGAGCCAGAGGGTAATGAGTTTGATGCTTGATTGAGTCGCAAATACGCTCCGTTGAAGAGTCCAGAACGAAACAGCTGTCCAGTGCTTGTTGTTGATCGATGGTTATCTAATTCAGACCAATTCGTAATATCGAATTAGTGAATAACGTAGACTTGATTACGAATGTGACTGCTGATATTTACTTAAAATTCTACAAACAACTGAAAAGTGTTTCATGCACCTGTTTTATTCACAATCTGTTCTTCATAAATATTCTCCAATAATAGATAATAGTATGTCACGACCAATTAATTGAAGCATGAATCTAAAATTTACAAGAGAGGAATTAAGCAATCCCTGTAGTTGT
Source organism: Schistosoma mekongi (assembly GCA_034768735.1). NCBI lineage: Eukaryota > Metazoa > Platyhelminthes > Trematoda > Strigeidida > Schistosomatidae > Schistosoma > Schistosoma mekongi. Next base: position 16,294,970 of record CM068310.1, read on the forward strand.
TTCATAATCTATCAATCTTCTCTTGGCACAAAACATCTAGCATATAAACGTAGGTCATAAGAGACCAATACATGTGGTATCACGAGGTATTTTCACAGCTCTGGACTCCGTTGATGGAAATACGATTGAACTATCATTCATCATTGGTTCTCGCAGAGACTTTCTTCTTCTGTGCGTCATATCACTTTTCTTTATAATCAGTGATTGTAAACTTTAATCAACGAGAAGCTACTACTTTATCGCTGTTGTCGCTTTAATTGATGACTTTATTCAATTTCGCCTATTTGGGCACTCGGTAAGTCCTGTTATAATCATTGAACATTTTAATTGCGGATATAAACAGTTATATGGGGATAGGAACTTATTGACGGTAAAACAGATTTCGACTCTTTGGTGGTCTAAAGCGGTGCTAGAATATTCGATTGGATTGAGCGTGTTGAGATTACATAGAGTAACCTGAGGTTTGAATAACTGAGATGCGATGCTATGAGCAATTTTTGCAGTAGAATATCCACTACTTTTCTCTACCGTTGAAAGCATACTGCGGAGTATAGTTGATAGTGCGTCGCCGCATTTGGTAACATCTGATATCAATATCAACAAGATTTTTGAACGGTAATAAAAATACACCACTAAACCATCAAATGATGGTTGCTACGCCGTAGAACTGATGTAGTGGACACAATAGAGTCGTGTTAATACACAGTCCATGATTGGTAGTAATAATGGCTAGTACACTGTAATTCAAGACTCGTTGAATTTTCCATATTTTTCGCCGAAATGCCTCTGATATACCTCACCTTTAGTTACACCACGTACTGAAAGCTCCGGTGGAACCATAAACGAGCTAAAGCATCTCATTCATTTTATCGATTGAATGAGTCGATCAAACAGTAAGCTTTGGTTCACGATCACTTTATTTTATTTCACTACTATGAATTTAGACACAAATGTGCTACACAACCTTCATAGATTATTTTATGTACAACATTTATTGACTGATTTCAGTCCTATATGTTTTTGTTGCTTTTTTTATTCCCATCACTTTTCCTAGTTAGTGTCAAGTGTTATTATTAACCATTGCCATTTCGATCCGTATCTGTGTACCTATGCAATAAATACTTTTGCCCACACTATGTATGGTAACCATTTACTTGTCAGTTACTTATACACTACATGTTTTATCATACACATTTGGCCTGGAAAGACCAAGACAATGAGGTTAGTACTGAAATATTTATATCTACTTGTTCATTTTAATTAAAAATATTTCTAACAGTCGTAGTTCCTTGTACGGTTAGTCCGACAAGTATCTATCCATTTACATACGCAACCTAGTACACATTAGCTAACTGTTAAAATCGTTCCAAATAAATGATCCACAGTACATATATTTATTTATTTCTATGTGTAGACTGTAATCAAGTTATTGGTATTATTATTACCTACCATGTAACTCATAACTTGTATGTACACCATTTTTAATTTTTCATGATATATCCTTTAGATTTATGCATAGTGAATTTCAGTATATATTTACTGTTCCCCATATACATATTATTCATATACTTAATACATAGTTTTCAAATTTGCCTCTCTAATTTGTTGTGACTAAGCCGTTAGTGAAGTTTTTGTACACTTTGTAAGCCCTGTTCTAGATCGAGGGTAAATGTTGAACCGCAATTGACCATAACAGTATTATTTCCAGCCAGCAAGCTGGAATAAAAGACACGCCGTTACATTACAATCTATAGTCTCACCACAAACAACAGGAACATAAAAAGTCTAAAGTAGTACAGTAAATTATATATACAACAAATGAGACATTAATTTTAGACAATGTCGGCACCCAACAGCAACACAGATGCACAAGATAATCATCATCGTGGTTCGAATTTCCGAAAAATGACATTATTGTGACCTTAAGCGCACAAAATCATGGCGGCAACTTCTGATTAACAGCATGGTAAACGGTTCGTTATCTAGTGGCCCCCAAAAATCTCCACAACACTCATATTAGTGGAGAAATATGGCTATCGATGTGTGAGTCTTCAGTTTTTACCAATCTTCTCATTGAATATTAGTTGTTTAACCTGTTCATCACAAGATATGACGATTCGCTCAGTCAATTCGCGAAACAAAGTCGGATAATGACTGAATTTAATCGTACTAAACAACGTTCAGTGGTAACAATATCTTATCTTCCGTGACAATAACTATAAGTGGCATTCAATTTTCTATCCATATCTTTTCCACCCTTTATGGGATCATATTTTTAATACTAACGATCACTTATTATTTTACTCTAATTTCCGCGTAAGCATTCCAATGATGCCTTGCCTGAATTGGTATAGAAACATTAATCTTTTATTGAAAGTTTATTTGCATAACATGTCATTATACATATCCATTCTCGTCATTGCAACTGTTTTTCAAAAGTGCTAACTATGAATATCCATCATTGAGACTGCTGCATTGCAACTCGGCTTATTCAGTAGCATCTTCGTTTCTCAATTACCTTCTCAATTCTGTCGACATTAAGAATTCGTATCTATTACTTGCCTGGTCTCGTGGAATATATATATACCACAACTGTCAGTATACTTATGTTATATTATGAGAAGACCGCTTGGACAAAGCAATTGTTTATTTGGTTAAAACAGAGAACGTCATAAATATTGTATATGTTACTTTTAATCGCCGGTTCGCATATCCTTCGAGTTCCTCGATCCGTGTTAGGTGTAGGGTAGCTTCCCTTGATTGTCCTCATTTCACCTATGTATTCTAATCACGCTTTGCTCCTTGTCTCGTAACTCACCTTATATGCTGTTTACTGGTTCTTTTCACTTTCACTCGACGTTCCGCAATCTACGACTTATGGATGACCCTATGAGTAGTATCCACGACAATATATCTAATTTTGACTAAGTATATTTGAGCCCAACATGACGTGCTACAGGGGCATCAAAGAAAAGACTCATGCAACTTTACATAATAGAAAGGATAAACATAAAATGTACTCGCCAGTTTCTCCTTTAGCTCAAATGTTACGTATAAAATTGGAGTTACTGAACCGTAACTTACAGCTCGGTAACCGATCAAAAATCGCTTATTAGGAGGAAAGTACGAATACACTATTGTACAGTTAGAGTGTTCCCTGCTTGGAATTATTTATCAGCTTCCATTACTACAGCTCCATCGGTGATGAGCTTCAAGCAGAGGCCAAATGCCTATTTCGCGTAGTAAGAATTATCATCTGCTGGAAAAAAAAATGCTAATCCATCCATTGCCAGCACCCATATGTCAAGTCATACCGTAGTTAACCAAAATTTTCCTTTAAAAAGCTCCGTTAGTTCACCTACATTTTTTCCTGCCACTATGCATACACATACGCCCCTTCATAGTCATCGAGTAACCTCCTGCTGGACATCGAACTATCGATGGCCACAGCAACTTCCACGATTCAAATAAAGACAATAATATAAAATCGTTGTTATTTAAAAAAAATGAAGGGTATTAATTACCAAATAATAGTGGGAACTAGAACTGCGTTAAAAATATAACAGACAAACACTGCTACTTCTCACCGTTGCAACTGGGAATCAACGCTGAAACACCAAGACGAGAGCGATCGTCGTATAGATATTGGATACTGGATAGACCAAAATTTTCAACTGTTTACTCGCATTAGCTAGAACAGTGCAATCAAGTATTTGTCTACTGCAGCGCCTCAAAATTCTGTGACTTCTAAGTGCAAAATAATTTACAACAGCTTTCAGCTGTTGGTACACATCATCTCTATAGGACATCCAGTGTGTTCGTATTCAAAAATGACCTTGCTGTAGATGGATCGTGACATACAGCTCAAACATTGTCCTCAGTCATCTGGTGATCCTGAGGATGCAATTAGTAGTACTGATGATGGATCGCAACCGATATCACAAAATGTCCAGGACTTGGCGAATGACATATATAAAGAATTCGAGTCCTTGATTAAATTATATGGCAATGGCTTCCTCCATAATTTGATGCCTTTAGTCATTCGTGCATTGGAGAATCTCGATAGTTTGCACTCTGAAAACTCTAATCTCCAGCTGAAAGCACTTGTGCTAAGCGATGATCACAGACTGCTTTCAGGCGAGTATGAAAAAGAGAAGAAACTAAGAAAGGCTGCTGAGAATGTTAGTTGTAATTGCTACTTTAATATTCACTTTGCAAATACAGAAGTTGTTTCACTTAGAAGATGATTTAGAGGAAGAACGTAGACAATATGAAGAAAAAATTGCAACCTGTGAAGCTAATGTGCGCATTCTTGAGAACAAGGTGAAAAGTTTGCATGAACAAAGTAAGTGCTAAACATTTAGTATGCACTGTACCAAGTTTCAAGATTTGAAGAACAGGAGATAGAAATGAAGAGGGAATATCAACGGTTACACTATTTATACACTAATTTACTGCGTGCCTACCTAGAATACGTCGAGCGTGTTAGGTCAATGTTTAATAAAAACAAATTAGATTATCAGTGCATTTCGAGCAGTCCTTATCCCAGTGATAATATGTGCTCTGGAGCTGGCTTGGCAAGTCTAACATCTGACCGCAGTGTAGAAGCTGACCAGTTAAACCAACTTGGCAATACTTTGAATTCAGAATGTATAAACTAGTGAACGATTTTACTCAAATAATAATAGCTTTAGAGACAGAACGACAAAGAATTATGCGCATTATCATGGAAACAACACCTGAGCTTTATAACAGCGACAGACTTCTTAACAATCCTACGTTTGTCTGTTATTTCTAATTCTCACTTTTAGCAAAAGTCTTTCAGAACCTTGTTTTGATGAATTATCTCAGGGTGATTTGCCCGAAGATGATGGACACGATATAAAAAGTGAGTCCTTATAAGTGTTACAGGATATAAGTCCTGTATGTTATAATTTCTTTTTAAAGCTTCATTCGTTAGTATGTATGTATGATTGTAAAACCAATCCTGTTTTCTTAAGATTATGATTTTGTTTTTGTGCAAAGTTGTCAACACTATTGAGTAGTGTTCAAATTTATAATTGAGAGGATATCTTATTTGACTTTTTGTGGTAAGCCAGATAAATAAAGACCAGAGATGTAGCTTTGCTGTCTTGATATGTCGGGTAGCTTTTGATGTTTGCTTTGAGTACTTACTAGCTTATTCCTCTTGGTTGATTTCTTTCAGGTCATGACGACTCATATGCAACTCCTCAACCACAATCCGGTGAACCGTTAGGGGTCGAGTTTGCTGGTAAGTTCTGTGAGTTTTACCGTGAAAGTATGCTAAAGCTACATATTTCCGTTGCTATTATAGCTGCTACCTCTATATAGTGTTCCGTCTTCCTCCTAGTCATGAACCACTATTTCCTTTTGTTCCTTTCGTGCCAAGTAGGTGGGTTGGATAGGTTGAGACTGAAAGCAGAAGACTTAAAATCCAAAAGCAAAGTCATATTGTTGACTGTACCGTTGTGTAATAGTAAGGTGTTTCATGTACAACTGATACTAATGATCTGATTTTGCGAAATTGCATCCCCCGTCTTTTGAAAAAACACTGAAAAAACTACCTGCTTGCATTTTAAATATCCCTCTGTCTTACTAGGCAGCAGGCTTTAGTATCTAAAAGCGTAGAATTCCGTGTGTTTAATGTCTACTCTAAATCATAAACTGGTAGGCATGACTTTTACGGCCGAACTTGAGCGACCATAAGATGACCTTCAAAGTCTTAATCGTAATGAACCAATCACAGCCCTCTAAGTTAGAACCGACGATTCCCTCTAAATTTTAGTGATTTATTAAAGATCTCCCAACTCAGACTCTTTGTAGTATGCCTCCCCCACGGAAATCTTTGGTAAATTACAAAATATTTATCCTCTTAGATTATATGCATATAATATCAAGACTTAACTATAACCCAAAATGCAATGAGAAATCCGTCATTTCTAATAAATTACTTATGATTGGAAGTGATAAATTATGCAGGATATATTGTTTTTATGTCATATAAAAACTTATGTAAGTTATTCCCAAATTCCTCAGACTTAATATCACGATGTATTTTATATAAATATTCATAACATCCTTCCTTGCGATCCATAGTACGGACAAACTTTCCAACTGTCACTATATATTATTGTTCCGGGTAATATGTATTTTTCTACCAGATGAAGTGTAGCAACCAATATGTCGCGAGTCCTCTTACAATGTTTCTTGTTTAATGCTCTATCCCATATACCAGAGAGCTACATATTTCACGACAATATTCATATCACTGAATTGCCGTCTTTTCAGAAGCATCCGCTAGTGAAGCGGCTGTCGTTACTCTAATGCCAATCACCCATTCGTTTACTAAAACGAGGATCTCTTTCAGTTCTAGACTGGAACGAGTAAAAAAAGGCTTTTTGCACCAGCAATCAGTAAAATGAAATCAACAGCCATCTCGTGTCTCTTGTTCTTTAGAAAACTGCCATTTCCTAGCCACAATGACAATTTAATGGTTTGCCCAACAATCCCATAGTTTGCGAACGAACAACGAGATTTTTATCACTAATAAGATCTCGAACACTCTATTGTTAGCATGATGTCTTTAAGTGTCCGCCGTGACCATGAAACGCTTCCTCCGTTCCTCGTTGGTTCGGCTGTAAAAGTCATGTCCACTGAAATACACGTCGTTGCTCATTGATTTTGCTTGTGTTTACTAACTGCACCTCAGATGTAGTAAGAGATAAGTTGTACCTAAAGTTGGATATTAGTTAAGTATACTTGATCTACGTTTCAGTCATCTCAGGTGATGAAGACTTACAACTTCATCATTAAGTCTACTATTCTCTCTGTAGCTTCAGCATTACACATTCAGCGGTGTTTCCATATATGAGCTATGCTCCCGAAATACTGGTGATCTGCTAATATCCTCCACTTTCGGATGTCAAACTTCACAACCACTAGGTGAAACAGGGCCGACACAGCATATTTGCTTGTTGAGTACCAGAAAGACATCTTACCTACTCTATGCATTTTGGCAAAGCCAATCAACCTATATCGAGATTTTATCAGATATCAACCTGTCATATCATAAACCCGCCATCTCTTTGCTTTTTCTAACGAGTCCTAGCGTTGGTAAATAGTGCACAATGTAAAGGCCCTTGAGATGTTATTATCAAGCCACTGAAGTCGGTATTTTAAGATGGTGACACTAATTGAGTTGTCTTCACTGTACCCAAACACTGTATTCAGAACCTCAGCATTATTAGCATGATGTTCTCACCGGATACCAGCAGTTTTTTTCAGAGACACAAATATGCCGAACAGCCTTAGCTCGGAGAGGCAGGCTTCTTAGGCAGAACTGCTTTCATCGACGCATTAAAAACCAACATTTTACAGGCGTACTCACATCACGATAGTACTAAAGATAGCCTAGTTCAGCATAAGCCAAACTGGCTTTCATTACCTGTAGATTTATCTCGGCTGACATGCCACCATCAGCACTCACATAACTACACAGATATATGAACTTTTTGACTATTTTCAACTGTTCATCACACAGTATGAAAGCAGCAGCACACTCCTCCCAGTCTTGCATTTGGGAGGTGCAAAGTACATGCCATACTTACGGTTACTCATTGCTTACTGATTAAGTGCTATTTGAATGGCTTATCGCACAGTAGGACAATATCGCCCTCATACTCCAGGCTGAAAAGTCTTTCTACAGGTAATGACTCTACGCTACCAAAACGCACTTCTTTCAGAACTGTTTCTAGGAAGTCATCGATGGCGTAATTTAAAAGAAATGGTGAGATTGGGTAACTTTTTGAAATCCCACGGTTAAATTGGAACAGTGATGAAAGGTGGTTGTATACCATCAGGACAATAATGTCAGCTTATTCTAAGTTGACAGGTTGGTCTAATAGTAGGCAACTAATCTATAGATTGTTAGATGAAGCGTTACTTTTATGAGAATGTGTATGACTAACGTAAATGAATTAAGAGCGTGAACAGCCTTCACGAACACTAATTGGTAGCACTAATTTGGAAGATATTTCACCACAAGCTTTGAATCGATCACTAACAAGTAGCATTCATAAGATTTGTGCACTTTTTTAGTACATCTTTTAATGACAAATACCTCACCGAAAAACCTGTGGATCAGCAGGACTGGATGTTGCCTTCAAGTTTTGAAATATTGCTATTTTTGGGCGTCGGTATGCTTCCTTTCCACAATTTGACGAAAGGTGAATGTCTGATGAATACTCTGAAGCCCAAATTGAAAACCATCCTATTTTCTCTGGGTCACAATAATTAGGAATCCTAAAGACATCTGGGAGAAAGTTCAACTCATCCTACTGTTTTGTTTATTAATAGTTTTATAACTGGTTGGTTTTCTCTCTAACTTTGACGATATTACTTGGTTAGCAAAATCTTGGTGGTAATTTTAACCCCGGACAATACATAATATCGTTTAATTGATATTCAGACCGGTTAGTATTTCTCTCAGTCGTCATAGAATACTGTGCGGATTACTTTTGTCTTTATTTACTATTTTGTAATTTACCTCACTATTTCATCTTTGTTACGCCATAGATTTTAGCTTTTCTATTTTAAAATGTTCATTTAGATTTCATATACAATTTGGTTAGCTAAAGTTAAGTAAGCAGACGATGTAGTCCTGCTAAACGGAGTTGTCGAAACACAAGGCCCTTTCTATGCTCTAAAGAATCCGAATATTTTTAGTAAGAATTTTGCACTTTTCAAATGAACATTCTACCAGAAACTTTTAGGTTGTCGATTTGGACTACCATCCACCTACTACATTGTTAGGAACCAGTTTGCATCACCAGCCTTCACAACGAGAAGGCGACTGAAACTTCAATACGTAAACCCTACTTGGAAAGTGGCCTACAACAAGGACTGAGTGTTCTAAGGTTGTATTGACAACTTATTTAAACATGCATAATTAAGTAATTGACCAGCCGAAAATCCTAGGTAGCTTCATTTTAAAGCAATAAGATGTATTTACTTGTGTTTTCACTCTTCATAAATATGTATGCTCTTACCTTTTAGTCTCAAGATCAAAGTGCGGAAACTTGTTCATTTAATTGTATCAATTTTCCTTTAAATTCCTCATAGTCATTTAAATAATTTAGTAGACGATTTTCTACACCATATCCATTTTGCTTATGTACATTCATTAATGGTTCTAACAAATAGCGTTGATGAACAACTAAATGATTTTCATATTAAAATTTGCACCTGTTATCCAATCCACCACTTATGATATATGCGGAAGCTTCCTTTGAACGAACACAAAATCGTCAACTTTTACTGACATACAAAGCTATCACAATTCTAGTCAAAATAATCATATCATGTGTATTTGCATTAGTACCATATTATCTTCACAGGACAATCGGATGATTAGTTTGTTCCTGTTCATTCAACGCTTGACGTGTTTGGTAATATGATATAGTTTTATTGGTCTATAGATATTAATAATGCAATATGCTTTTTTTTTCAAAACCAATGTTTCAAGCCCCCTAATTCTTTTATGGCGTGAATGCAAGTACCAACGAATTTCCTCGAGTCGGGCGTCACTTTCTTTTCCAGTTTTCTTGTGTTATTTTATCCTTGTCATATTTGGTCACAACAACTATCACTGTTCCTTGTATTTCTTCAAAATGTTCATGTCTGGTTTACTATTATTGGACGTTCCAATTTTTAAGTGCTGACAACGTCAATATACTTAGTCATAACCATTCACATACTTATTTAATTTGTTTTAACTAAAAATTTAAAGAATATTACATTAGCAATTTAAAGGTATCATAGACATTCTATAGTCATAGAGCTAATTTGTTTTACTTAACATTTCATTTGAGTCCTGTATATACGAACAAGTTCAACGATAGTTAGGTTGTTAAAGCGCTCGACTCTCACCTGGTCGGTCTTATATTCCATTCCCGATCCATTCTGGTTAATGCAGTCGGTTAGTGTCACTAATTTTTTAGACACAATAGGTATATCTTAAAGCTGGGTACGCAAACGTGTACTTGGTAAATTAGCTGTTGTTATGCATATTATAGCGCTATCATTATATAATTCTCAACGCATTACTACGCGTTACTATACTAAGCAAAGGTTCCAAGTTAACTCTCTGTTTATATCTAGATCTCGATGTTTTAAACGTAAATGATCGCTGTTGTTTTTTTACATAATTAATAATAATATGCCAGGTCTGCAATTGTAGACTACAAAATTTTCTACCTTCCCAATCCATAGATCATAATGGTAAAATGCTCGTTAAAGAAATTACAGATATTATTTTATTATTCTGATGCTTCACTTTTCTATTGCTTGGTTGAGATAACCCACTACTCTGTGCCAGCTGGTTACCCAGACTGAAGTAGGTTAGTGTAATTTTAATATATGGCTCATTAACTGAAAGTTAGATGCTTAACCACTGAGCCACCGCTCCTCTCTTCTATATGTCTCAGTAGGTGCATAACTGAGGAGGGGGGGAGGCATTTTGATAATTCCATTTTTTAGTTAACACTAGCTACAATGAATCATGCAACCCAATCAACCATAATAATGGTTGTCATAAATCATTCCCGGCTAAATAACTGTTTTCAAAGGATACTTTAACTGAAAACATAGACGCCTATCGCTTTTTGTCTTCACTCACATTTTGATTTGTTCTATCACTACTACTCTTTTTGACATATTGTGTGTAATTTTCCTACATGCAATTTTGAGTCAATTAGTTGTAAATGATTACATAGTTTGTAAGAATTGGAATTGGTAATTTTTACGTGATTTCTGTAGAACCTGTTGAACTGGAAGTAGACGGCGATCTTACTGATTATGCTGGTGAGTATTTGAATGTCTTGTTACTTTTTTATTTATTGGTGTGAATACCTAGATGTGCTATCTGTGGCATTGCACTTGATGCACGTTTACATTTACCTGTAAATCAAGCCTTTATATTCTCTTTGGAATGCAATTGACCCCATCCATGTTTATTTATGTGAAATATACACCCATCATTATATGTATCTTCCAAACTAGGTGCGTTTTAGGTTCATTTATTCATATATATGTAGTTGTTTGAAGTGTAACTTTAATAGTCTTCTCAATTTTCTTCGTCTTTATAACAAATCATATTAATACAGGTGTGCTATAGTCGTTTGTTGTATCGTAACACGAGGTGATTGCTAATTTACTGTAATTTTCAAAGTTTGAACACTTTTTGTTAAACGTGTCAGTTGCAATCTGAATTTCATCAGCAAATCTTGACAGTTATTTGTTAGTCATTTGAACATTTTACATAATGTTTTTATCTTGCTGTTGTACTATGATATCATGCTATTGATCAGACACCTTATGTCTTCTATACTGATTATTCATGTGGTAGTTTTTGTGTGAATATGATAAAATCATTTATTTGATTGTGCATGGCTTGTACAAAGTTGATTCTTTCAATTAAAATAAAATAAGCTAGTTTAACTAATTAAAGCTATCCACTTTTAGACGATATAAACATTTATACTAGAATGAAACGTGTATTTTATAGTCAACGACCGTTAACTAAAGAACTATTTAAAACCAAGGAGCAACAGATAACTTTGTTGTTCTAACATGTGATTCCAGAAACGTGCTCTTACGAAAGTACATGGAGTTGGACACTGAATGTCCAGGTCTTGTGGTGAGCTCGTTTTACTTAACTATTGATTTGAAATTATGTGGTTCACGTTTCTAACACTTTGCGATATTCGTGAACTCTAGTCATATGTGAAGTTATATAACTATAATTACACCATGTA
>CM068310.1:16911803-17068642 GCA_034768735.1 Schistosoma mekongi
TTAGTACATATATCAAAAAAGAAATATAGAATATAAAAATGTTCATGTTACAAGGAAGGTAATCACGGCTTCTATACATCTTGTTATTTGTATATTATTCGTGTTATGTAGAGACATAGTATCTAGGATGATGAAAATTGGTGAATGAATGCACGATTTAATTGTCACAAAGGTGAATATTAATCAATGTCAGGCAAAAAATAATTTAAGATTAATAATTGAGCAAATGGGTTATGTAGTAATCAAAAATCCTGAAAACATAACTTAGAAAAACATGGAATTTAAAGCAGGTTAGATAAAAAAAGAAACAGTAAAGTAAAATGGTGTGTGATACCACGAAAAATTAGAGGTTAGAAATTAATCGTTATTAAATGTGCAAGTCGTAGAAATTCACATAACATACAAAGTGAATATAGTAAGGCATAATATTTAATCAATTCCATACACAATACAATCATATAAATATAACATCATGAGAGTCTGGGAAGTTGCCTGTGATTGGAGAATATTATTTACAAACTAACATCAATCGGCAATATTAATTGTTCAGTCATCACACAATGGTTTGAACAAATGGGAGAAACACTCAGATTCTGACGTGTTAACCACAAACAGTTCAACGAAATACACATTAATTACAGTTAGTCGTGTTCTCCAGGATTAGTAGTTGTTTGAGATGACTGAGATTTATTTGTGAAATCGAATGATATTCATGGAGGTTTGAATATTATGAAGGGATTCCAACGAGCTACCTATTTATATGACGCAGTTCAAATCAACTGAATTAGTGAGAGATGTCTATTTGTACTGTGAAATGTGAGAAGTGATGAATGTGTAATATAGAATGTGTATGCTACACTGTTTACTTGTTGGATATCATTTCGATTGGTGTGTGGTCTGAACTGTATCGTATTGTTGTGGAGAAATGTGGAGTAGAGAGATGATTGAATAACATGGAATTGTGAATGTCACTGAAGTTTGTAATTGAGTACCATCAGTTCATTAAATGTGATATGTTAGTGTTATGTGTGCATTGACACATAATATATGAATATGAATAGATTTGAAATGTTGTAAAGTATCATCGAATATCAGCCCTTAAAAGGAGTATTGCAGTTAAACGAATAACTATGGATGTGATGGTGATTACTAAGTGGATTCTTCATCACTTTAAGTATAAGAGATGGTGGAAATTTCTTTTTTGTGTTTTGTTTTTTTTTTATCTCTAAGTATATGATAAATGTACCAGGTTGACTCAATTTTTTTGTCAGTTACTCTTCCTTGTGTTGTCAATTCAGAATATTGGAGTTGATCTGTGATTATTTCGTAGTCATATTATTGTACAATATTATTTTGTCAGAATTCGGTCTGTAATGGTTGCAGTTGCCTCTGAACATAATAATATATTATAGTATATACAGTATAGTATATTTCTTTGTTGGTGTGTGCACTCATGATATTGTCCAACCGTTGAACTTCCGGAGCTGTAGGTGTTTTGTTGTTTGATTATTTTAGTTCCAATATTTAACTGTTACATTTTCGTTAGGAAACTCTTGATCATACACGTATCCTGTCATTAGCATGTGTGCATAAATCAATAAGAGTGACAATGATTGTTTTTGACTCAATCAATGTCTGTTACCCCAAGTGGAGCATAGACCGCCTATCAGCATTCTCTAACCAACTCTGTCCTGGGCTTCCCTTTATAGCTCTTCCCAAGTGCTCTTCATTCTCTTCATGTCTGTTTCCAATTCCCGACGCAGTGTGTTCCTGGGTCTTCCTCTTTTTCTTTGGCCTTTGGAATTCCAAGTCAGTGCATGTCTTGTGACACAGTTTGATGGTTCCCTGAGTGTGTCCAAAACACCTCCAGCGCCTTTTTTAACCTCTTCCCTGGCTGGAAGTTGGTTAGTTCTCTGCAACAGGACGTTGTTGTTGATGGTAACTGGCCAACGAATCCGAAGAATCTTGCGTAGACAGTTGTTTATAAATGCTTGTATCTTCCCAAAGGATACTTTTCGTAGTTCTTCAAGTTTCAGCTCCATACAACAGAACTGTCTTCACATTTGTATTGAAAATTTTGACTTCAATGTTGACTGAAAGTTGGTTTGAGTTCCAGATGTTTTTCAGTCGTAGAAATGCTGCTCTTGCCTTACCAATCCGCGCCTTCACATCCGAATCAGACTCTCCTTGTTTGTCGATGATGCTGCCCAAATATGTAAAGGTTTCAACGTCTTCCAGAATTTCTCCGTCAAGTGTAATTGGATTAGTGTTTGTTGTTCTGTATAGAAGGATCTTGAGAATATATATATATATATATATATATATATATATATATAGTTGATAGAACCTAACGTAGTCTCAAACCCAAGGATTTAAATTCCGCTGGCTTCGTTCTGTATAGAGTCGAAAATTCATTAAATATTAAATGATGTTTACTGTAAAAGTTGATTTTCTAATTAACATTTGTTTTGGTTTATTTAATTGTAGCTGAAACAATCAAACACAAAAGTAAGTTAATGAAAATGATTAACAAACATCTACATTCAGTATTCATAATGATGATAATCATTGCAAAATATACATATCTATCATTTTCGTGTATGGAGCTACTTCGAATCACTGATAGATTTGATTTAATTGTGTTCTCTGAACTGAATGATTTAATTTATGGGCTTTCATTGTCATTTTGGACGTCGTCATCGGTGGAAAAATGTTGTGTCATTAGTTCTCTATCTGCAAATAAAATAGAGAGTGGTAAATTAAGATACCTCATACTATTAGTAGCGTTGCTCTCAATAGCCTACATGTAATAAATTTCACCATAATGTGATTGGAATGTAACATTCTTCGAATTCACTAGTGATTCTACTATAGACCCTGCTTGAGAAGCCAGTTGCATTATAATTATAATTATTGGAATTCATTATTCCGAATCACGCACACATAGCAACTCAATAGGAATTCATCAGTAGTGTTGCATTGTATCCATCAGTAGTATGGTCACAAACAAGTTAAAAAGTAGTCTGACATGAAATATGTTAGTTCATAACAGATCGTATCAAAATAACATTGTCTTGCACATAGGTAATCTTTAGGGCTGATAATAAACGACCAATGACACTTAACGATTTTGAAGTTTAGCTTAACATACTATACCAAGGTAGTGTAATGAAGGAAATGAGTTGGTAAGGAACAAAAACACATTCAAGAAAATATAAACAATGGCAATGAAACGTTGTAACACGTTTATTACAACATCTGTGCTTAAAGTACACTTAAATCAAATAATTGTCTAGCTGTACATGAACTGGTTATTGTCAAACCAGTATACAAAGATTAGACGCAACTTCATGAATACATTTGTGCTTATAGTAACTAATGATTTAAGCAAAGTTTCAGTGGTTTATTAACAAAATAAGCTTTAAAGGATCCTAACAACGAAGTTAAAACGGTATATATGTCAATGGAACAGTGATGATCATCAAGTGCTAAAAAAGTGTATCAAAAATGGGTTACATAACAGATTAGTTGTTAAAGTATAGTAGTAGTGTGAAATCAATTGTTCAATTATGCACGTGTGTAGAAAGTGTGAAACAAAGAAAGTAAGAGAGCAAAATTATTAGAAAGATGGTGATAGAATTAAGGTGGTTGGTGAAGATTGGTATTAAGTTCTGACTGATGAAATCGTCACAGATAGGGTACTATTAAAAGTCATGGAGTATTGGACAGCTACTGATCGTCGAGCTATTTCACAAATTGATGGAAGTAGAAATTCTACCGCTGGTTGTTGAACCAGTGTTGCACAGAGCTAGGTGTTTGCCAACCATAATTCCTTGGGGGAAAATCTAGGATGCGCACTAATGAAGAGTCTCAGACTAGGACAAAACAACCGTCTGTGCTCTCTGGTTTTTAATAGTACCCAACTAACACCAACCTGTGACGATTCCAGCCAACTAAAAATGGTAATAATTATTTAATAATTTCTAAAATATTTAAAATACACCATTTTGGTCTTAAGGTGATGTTAAAATAAGAGCTTGCACCTGTTGCATTTATATACAGGTTACGTTTACAGCTATGAATCATTATCATGTCTATTAATTTGTGCTCCATTTGACCCTAGTCATCTGATTTTCCAGATGATTTTGAGAGAAATATAGAACTGGATCTGTAATCAAAAGGAATCGTAATTGCTCCTTACGAACCCAGAGTTCAAATGTTATATTGCAGCAGATACTTTGAGAAGGCGTCTATCTTTGGGAAAAACGTTTAATGCTTCTAAATTACGCATCACATTCTCTAGTCGGCCTATAATTTACGTTGGTCAGGAAGATAAGCTTCCGCCTCCGGCCACATCTATATAAATCTACAAGTTCGCTTGCTTTGTGAAGCAAAGTACATCGGCGGAAGAAAGCTTGTCCTTTTTAAACGTATCTCCAAACCTTTCCTGGTTTAGCTTTCTATGGTAGAATGCAAAGCATTTATAAATCGATTCTGAAAAATTTAGTAATCATTGGTTATTCTGCTCTACCGAAACATTCTTTTAAAGTCGTCAACAAGATAACGCTATCAGAGTTAAGTGCGAATCGATGCCCTTACGTCCACCCGATACCTTCTCAGTCCTAATCCAGAACAGGAAGAATATAAGTTTGGTGAACAACCAGATAGAATCAAATTATATTTCCCGCAATCTTTTATGTATACATAAATTCTGACCACCGAGTCAACCAATTAGAAAGTTAACATTAATTCAAAATATAGGCAGGTGACAGTCAACTGGAATAACGTATAAGCAATTAGGTAACTGTATTCCATAAATGGGAAGTGATGCACTAACAGTTAATTTGTTAAAGGGAAGGACTAGGGTAGGGGGAAGGTAATAATAATAGGAACAAAATATTTAGTTTGTATACAACCAAAATAAATTAAATAGACTACTGAAAAGAAAACAGTTCCAGAAGATAACCAATCTCCTTTAGACCCCTAACATATGACAAAGATATTATACTAAAATGGAACAGTATAAAATTATATTTCGTCTGAATTCATAGATTGTTCTGTAGTACAAGTGACTTTCTTTTTCTAGACTGTGTCCATAAAGCACTAGCCATCATAGAACTAAGAGTGAATGTGTTGCATTTCTGGATGTTTGCTATGAATGTTAGTGTTTGCCACTTTAACGTGCGTAGTGTCTACACATTTAGATAATAACTAGTCAATTTAGTTTAACAATGACATGATCTGGGACTCAGCATAGTTTTCAATCCAAACATTATGAATTATTTTCCATATATTTCCTTTCTGTAGCTGTATCCTACGTTGAATCAAGTATGTTTGTCGTATGACATACTCATACAACACGCTATTCTTGCTATTTTTATCTATTCATTTTATAAATGGTATCATGTCACGACAGTTTTAATGCAGTAGACTTTATGCTAATGTTAACGTGTTAGATAAGTTGAATGAATGGAGTAGACATTCCTAGAGAGACGTATTACACTATTATCTAATTGTTTTTGTTATATTGTTCATTTAAAAGCATAATGAAACACTCATCTATCGTCATTCCTCCCAAACTTTTACTTCAGAATCTCCAATCACCATACCACGTAATGTTCACATCATGTCTTTAATGAGAATTTTTGTCTTTTCTTATGTGGCTTATTGTCATGTAATTTAAGCATAATGAGAATTCACTTAATCTAAGAAATTAGGCAATAGATTAGTTTAATTTCGTATAACCTAATACTAAATTTTATATGTTATGCAATCGGACATAAACAGTAATCATGTGAATGATTACATGTTCACCAATGCATATTCTAAACCGCCTTTTCTATACACTTTCATTTCAGATCACCCAACTCCTAAACCAGGTGTGTCTACACAGTCGACGTGCATAATACACAATCTATATGAACGCATTAAGAATGTTATTAGACAATAGTCAGATATTACCAAAACATAACACCTAACACAGTATACCTACAAATATATCAGATTATTCAATAAATTATAGTGTAACAGTCTTCATAATCATTATGTTCAGTGGTTATTAAGCAATATGGATCATGTGATTTAATTAGTTGGATTCATCACGTATTGATAGCGGTTGGATACCAGAGAGAACCAAGGAGCATTAAACAGTCGTTTCGTTCTAGTGTGATACTCCTTAGATGTTCAAGACGGTGAGTCCGTCAGGGAATCGAACTGATGACCTACAGGTCACATGACGGACACTTAACCATCTTTAGAACTGGGTCAACCGGCGTTTGACGATAGAATCCTACTTCCATCAATTTGTGATACAGCATGACTACCAATTGATTGTATTAAACAAGAAATATTTGATCAGATGCAAAGCTGCGAATTAATCCGATTCATTTGAAAATTTTTGGACCATTTATTGGGTCATGAAAGGAGTAATTTTGGCTGAATTCGATTCAGTCGACGCCTTTGATTAGGAAACCTGAGCACATAACTGGAATCATCTGATTGACGCATCACTTTTAAGTTTTTACATTCAAATTGTTTTTACTTCAATAAATGTTCATTAGTTATTTATTCTAATTTCCATCTGTGTAGTTGCTGTAAACAGAACTCTTTGCGTTTTAACTTGATATCGTGAACTGGTTTGAATTAGATAACTACTGATCACCAGGAATCACTGGACAACTGTTTCGTCCTGGTATGGAACTCTTCAGAAGTGCACGCATCAATGAACGAACCCGCAACCTTCTGGTTCCACAGAAAATGGTTTACCATTAGATCACTGAACTGGCTCCCAGCCGTTGACATTTCTAGCTCGGTCATTTTGGGCAACCTTACTCATTTCCATTAGTAAATAACTACCTCACACTCCACACGGTTAAACTTCACTGGTAACGTCTTCTCATTAGAACTGAGAGAATCATCTCAAGAATTTATCCACTGGCGAGTTGATATTGACAACAATTGGGTGTTATGAAGATTGTCAAAAATTCTGTACTGTAAACCACCTGTCACATCTATAGTTAAATCTGAAGAGTTTGATTTACACAAGTAAACTGAATCAGTCACCATTGAGTAGTGTTATACATCAGTTCTTTCTGAGTGCATATGTGAATGGTATATTTGAATCATATTCCCTTTCCTTTACGAATAAAAGTAATGGATGGCAATTATCAAATGTCCTGTGGAGATTTTGCATATAAAACATTTTTAAGTTTCACATAAATATATCTTCTGTTTTCATAAGTGTTTAATCTCTTGTCTATGAATATGCATTCAGCTTTTCCAATCAATTAAATTCTATTTAGCCCTTATGGATATTGTTTAATTTAAGTTTGATAACAGACATATTCCAGACAACTGTTTTATCCTAGTGTGTGATTCATCAATAGCGTGTATCCACGACTCCACGATGCAATCAGTGGTTGTCTTTTAGGTTTTACGGAGAACATTTTCTGCTTCATAACAGCCAGGTGGCTATATTTATAACTTTATTCGAATTCAACAGTTTCTACAAGACGTAGTTGAAATCAACATTGTCTCGTAATTTGATCATGTATTAGTGTTGTAATCAAAAGACGTAAACAATGGAGTTCAATCATTTAGGGTGTGAGATATTCATCCACTAATGGTAATGGACGAGATTGAACAGATATTTCTTAAAAAGATTGCAGTTGAAAATATCAACCATCTAATGCCAGCTGTCTAAGTCATCTCATGTTTAGACGATTTCCGCAAAACTGGAAGGTCCTAGGTTGCATTCCATGGTGATATTATGGATGCAAACTAATAATAAATCATTCACAAAGACGAAATAGTTGTCCATTGCCATTCAGTAGTTATTTAATTCAAGTAGATTAGCAATATTAAATTTATAACCAAATTCTGATAAACAAAAATCTGTTCCTTGACATTTGTATTATAAGTTACCTTATTTATTCACTAACAATTTAGGAAATAATTCCACCAAGCCAGGTAAATTCAGACTTTATATAGTGATATATATTTTGAATAGCTTCATTTACTTCAAAATAATAAAACTCTTGATTACCTATTATTTACATTTCTTCCAAACAATTATTTATTATATATTTCAATATTGTAGCTGTAACAACCACTAACTCAGGTATGTTAATCATATTCACATAACATGTATAGTAATGAACGTTAACTTTTTTATCTTGAGGAATATGGCCTGTCACACTATATAGAAACTATTAATCGCCATAGAACAAATTAGTATGTTCACGTATCTGCCAAGTGATTATTGGTCCACAAAGCCGTAATGAAGATTACAAAATAACTGAATCAGCCACCAGATAGTCAAATTATATTTCACTCAATCATTTATATACATACATAAACTGACCACTCAGCCCACCAATAGGGAAAATAGCATTTATCCAAAACAGAAATTAATATTGACTAAGAACTGAGGGTACAGATATAGCATAGATTGTAGTTTCTGAATAACAAATGACATGGAATAGTTCATGAGTAGAATGACAGGTTAGAGTAATGAGAACATGACAATAATAGAAATTTAAAAAATCGATTTATATATACTCAAAATAAACAAAATACTCATCTGAAAGAAAAAAAAACAGTTTAGAAAGTTAGTTACTCTACTGGGATCACCCAAAATAGCATAAGTGAAGTATTATGAGGTATCAGATTATATAAAAAATATTACAATGTTCATAAATTAGTATTCCATTGAAATTTAAATATTTCACATCACTGTTAACAATGTCATAAGTAAAAAAGAAGAGTAGATTAGTTAGTATGAATTCTGCAGTGATGTAGGAATGAAATAGAATGTTATAGATTAGAAGAGATTAACGTAGGATTAACGTAGATTTGAAGTACTCATTTAATCGCAAATTAGGTCAGTAGTCTACAAACATAAGTGAATTAACAGAATTTCCCCATTATGTATATATATATATATATATAAATGAATATAAATATATATATATATAAATATATATATAAGCATATAAATCAAATTTAGCCAATGAAAATTCATGAAGCACAAATGGAATATGCGCTTATACACATAATTCAAAAGTAACCGTCAACAGATCAGTTAAGATGGGGTGTTAAATCAATAGTTCGTAGGTTAAGGAGATGGCGGGTTTATAAACAATTGTGTGTGCGTGTGTGTGTGGAACAAGCGTGAACTGTGTATTGATGTGATTTGTAATGTGAATTTCATCTCTGTCTGTCATCCAAAATGTTTATTCGCTGTGTGAATTCCTATCTCCATATATAGTATTGATTGTCAGTGTTAAAACCCATCCTCTATTCACTAACAATATTTAGATCGCTCCACTACCGATCGACGTAAGCTATTCATTTTTCCATAATGTGTTACATTCAGATAACAAGCAATATTTTCATCATCATCACCATCAACGTCATCATCATCATTGATATCATTCTGTTCTGTGTAGGCTGACACAATATTATGATCAGTGGGTGGTATTCAGTTCGAATGAGTGGTTGTACATTATGTTAGGCAGTGCACATTTGCTCAAATCACACCGATACAAACCATTCAATGTTGTATGTGTATTAATTAGTGGAAGTGATGACATGGTAATTCGCATGAATATTAGTGGTAATTGGTGTTAAGGATATTCTCGATAATGTGATGTGATTCCTCTGACGATTGAATTCATTCTTCATATGATGATGGGATTCAGAAGACAGTGTGATTAGAGTGTCATCGGGGATATATTTGATAATGAATAAAGCGTAGATGTATTAGCCACATGTGTGATAGTTGTTTGTAGGAGACGTTTAGCTCTACTTCTTATCGTATCGTGATTCGTTGACAATGTGTGACCAATAAAATTCGACGGTCTTCTTCACCGTTAAACATTTAGAAAATATCAATGACAACTGCATAAACAAATATGTTATTTTGAGATTTATCTACCAACTTAAATGTCCAGACTGTCCTCTTATCTTCATGATTGATTCACTCAAACAATACAGTAGAATTACAGATTTCAGTGATCCACAACTTCTTTCTACAAACACATAAATAGTTTCTCATTAGGATTATCAATTACAGTATGTGACATGAATCAAACTTGAATTCACAACGAATATTGACTATGGGAATGAGACACATTTCGGTGTATCGTGTAAATATGAGTAATATATGAATTAGGTAATGCAAATGAAGTTGAAATCCATTCGATATCATGTATGACTGGACATTTTGCACTGCCTAATAGGTACGTAGATGAGAATGCACGAAGCGAAATTTATTCATTTGTAGTGCACGTAGTGAGTGTTAAGCGTCTAATCAGTGTCAATAGGTGGATTGAAATTTTGAAAGTTCAAAACTAGATAAGTATATGAAGGGATGATGAACAATAATGTATGTTCGATGTTTGATCATGTAATTCCCTATACAAATCTCATTTATTCATTACACCCTTCTATTCAACATTCGATACAGAATAACATCCACCTATCATGTAGTTAATAGATGAATAATGTTTCCTTCACTATTCCATTCCAGCCCACACCACCACCATTCGACGTAAGTCTATGTATTGAGCATGTTTCTACTTTAATCAACATTTTATATTATCAGTGTTATATCACACACAATCGGAGATTCTTCATGACTACCCTGATAGAGGAGATCGTTGCAAATTCAATCAATGTTGCGTAGTAATAAATTCTGTTAATCAATAAATGCATTGGCCACAAATTCTGTGTCATCAGTCATGAAGATAACATATTCTGCATATTTGCATAAATACTTCATGCGAATTGGTGTAATCAAACGATATTTAATGAGCATGATACCTGAGATTGTATAGACGATACAAGAAACGCAAATGTAATGTTGGATGTAATAATAAAATCTACTGTCTATTAAGCTTTCATGTTCACATGGACGAGTATATGCAAATGTGTTAATAGATGTTAAGAGATAGGATATTCATCTCGAGTTGTGAAATCGTCAACAGATCAGTTGAGATGGGGGTGTTAAATCAATAGTTCGTAGGTTAAGGAGATGGCGGGTTTATAAACAATTGTGTGTGCGTGTGTGTGTGGAACAAGCGTGAACTGTGTATTGATGTGATTTGTAATGTGAATTTCATCTCTGTCTGTCATCCAAAATGTTTATTCGCTGTGTGAATTCCTATCTCCATATATAGTATTGATTGTCAGTGTTAAAACCCATCCTCTATTCACTAACAATATTTAGATCGCTCCACTACCGATCGACGTAAGCTATTCATTTTTCCATAATGTGTTACATTCAGATAACAAGCAATATTTTCATCATCATCACCATCAACGTCATCATCATCATTGATATCATTCTGTTCTGTGTAGGCTGACACAATATTATGATCAGTGGGTGGTATTCAGTTCGAATGAGTGGTTGTACATTATGTTAGGCAGTGCACATTTGCTCAAATCACACCAATACAAACCATTCAATGTTGTATGTGTATTAATTAGTGGAAGTGATGACATGGTAATTCGCATGAATATTAGTGGTAATTGGTGTAATCAAACGATATTTAATGAGCATGATACCTGAGATTGTATAGACGATACAAGAAACGCAAATGTAATGTTGGATGTAATAATAAAATCTACTGTCTATTAAGCTTTCATGTTCACATGGACGAGTATATGCAAATGTGTTAATAGATGTTAAGAGATAGGATATTCATCTCGAGTTTAGGTTAAGGAGATGGCGGGTTTATAAACAATTGTGTGTGCGTGTGTGTGTGGAACAAGCGTGAACTGTGTATTGATGTGATTTGTAATGTGAATTTCATCTCTGTCTGTCATCCAAAATGTTTATTCGCTGTGTGAATTCCTATCTCCATATATAGTATTGATTGTCAGTGTTAAAACCCATCCTCTATTCACTAACAATATTTAGATCGCTCCACTACCGATCGACGTAAGCTATTCATTTTTCCATAATGTGTTACATTCAGATAACAAGCAATATTTTCATCATCATCACCATCAACGTCATCATCATCATTGATATCATTCTGTTCTGTGTAGGCTGACACAATATTATGATCAGTGGGTGGTATTCAGTTCGAATGAGTGGTTGTACATTATGTTAGGCAGTGCACATTTGCTCAAATCACACCAATACAAACCATTCAATGTTGTATGTGTATTAATTAGTGGAAGTGATGACATGGTAATTCGCATGAATATTAGTGGTAATTGGTGTTAAGGATATTCTCGATAATGTGATGTGATTCCTCTGACGATTGAATTCATTCTTCATATGATGATGGGATTCAGAAGACAGTGTGATTAGAGTGTCATCGGGGATATATTTGATAATGAATAAAGCGTAGATGTATTAGCCACATGTGTGATAGTTGTTTGTAGGAGACGTTTAGCTCTACTTCTTATCGTATCGTGATTCGTTGACAATGTGTGACCAATAAAATTCGACGGTCTTCTTCACCGTTAAACATTTAGAAAATATCAATGACAACTGCATAAACAAATATGTTATTTTGAGATTTATCTACCAACTTAAATGTCCAGACTGTCCTCTTATCTTCATGATTGATTCACTCAAACAATACAGTAGAATTACAGATTTCAGTGATCCACAACTTCTTTCTACAAACACATAAATAGTTTCTCATTAGGATTATCAATTACAGTATGTGACATGAATCAAACTTGAATTCACAACGAATATTGACTATGGGAATGAGACACATTTCGGTGTATCGTGTAAATATGAGTAATATATGAATTAGGTAATGCAAATGAAGTTGAAATCCATTCGATATCATGTATGACTGGACATTTTGCACTGCCTAATAGGTACGTAGATGAGAATGCACGAAGCGAAATTTATTCATTTGTAGTGCACGTAGTGAGTGTTAAGCGTCTAATCAGTGTCAATAGGTGGATTGAAATTTTGAAAGTTCAAAACTAGATAAGTATATGAAGGGATGATGAACAATAATGTATGTTCGATGTTTGATCATGTAATTCCCTATACAAATCTCATTTATTCATTACACCCTTCTATTCAACATTCGATACAGAATAACATCCACCTATCATGTAGTTAATAGATGAATAATGTTTCCTTCACTATTCCATTCCAGCCCACACCACCACCATTCGACGTAAGTCTATGTATTGAGCATGTTTCTACTTTAATCAACATTTTATATTATCAGTGTTATATCACACACAATCGGAGATTCTTCATGACTACCCTGATAGAGGAGATCGTTGCAAATTCAATCAATGTTGCGTAGTAATAAATTCTGTTAATCAATAAATGCATTGGCCACAAATTCTGTGTCATCAGTCATGAAGATAACATATTCTGCATATTTGCATAAATACTTCATGCGAATTGGTGTAATCAAACGATATTTAATGAGCATGATACCTGAGATTGTATAGACGATACAAGAAACGCAAATGTAATGTTGGATGTAATAATAAAACCTACTGTCTATTAAGCTTTCATGTTCACATGGACGAGTATATGCAAATGTGTTAATAGATGTTAAGAGATAGGATATTCATCTCGAGTTGTGAAATCGTCAACAGATCAGTTGAGATGGGGGTGTTAAATCAATAGTTCGTAGGTTAAGGAGATGGCGGGTTTATAAACAATTGTGTGTGCGTGTGTGTGTGGAACAAGCGTGAACTGTGTATTGATGTGATTTGTAATGTGAATTTCATCTCTGTCTGTCATCCAAAATGTTTATTCGCTGTGTGAATTCCTATCTCCATATATAGTATTGATTGTCAGTGTTAAAACCCATCCTCTATTCACTAACAATATTTAGATCGCTCCACTACCGATCGACGTAAGCTATTCATTTTTCCATAATGTGTTACATTCAGATAACAAGCAATATTTTCATCATCATCACCATCAACGTCATCATCATCATTGATATCATTCTGTTCTGTGTAGGCTGACACAATATTATGATCAGTGGGTGGTATTCAGTTCGAATGAGTGGTTGTACATTATGTTAGGCAGTGCACATTTGCTCAAATCACACCAATACAAACCATTCAATGTTGTATGTGTATTAATTAGTGGAAGTGATGACATGGTAATTCGCATGAATATTAGTGGTAATTGGTGTTAAGGATATTCTCGATAATGTGATGTGATTCCTCTGACGATTGAATTCATTCTTCATATGATGATGGGATTCAGAAGACAGTGTGATTAGAGTGTCATCGGGGATATATTTGATAATGAATAAAGCGTAGATGTATTAGCCACATGTGTGATAGTTGTTTGTAGGAGACGTTTAGCTCTACTTCTTATCGTATCGTGATTCGTTGACAATGTGTGACCAATAAAATTCGACGGTCTTCTTCACCGTTAAACATTTAGAAAATATCAATGACAACTGCATAAACAAATATGTTATTTTGAGATTTATCTACCAACTTAAATGTCCAGACTGTCCTCTTATCTTCATGATTGATTCACTCAAACAATACAGTAGAATTACAGATTTCAGTGATCCACAACTTCTTTCTACAAACACATAAATAGTTTCTCATTAGGATTATCAATTACAGTATGTGACATGAATCAAACTTGAATTCACAACGAATATTGACTATGGGAATGAGACACATTTCGGTGTATCGTGTAAATATGAGTAATATATGAATTAGGTAATGCAAATGAAGTTGAAATCCATTCGATATCATGTATGACTGGACATTTTGCACTGCCTAATAGGTACGTAGATGAGAATGCACGAAGCGAAATTTATTCATTTGTAGTGCACGTAGTGAGTGTTAAGCGTCTAATCAGTGTCAATAGGTGGATTGAAATTTTGAAAGTTCAAAACTAGATAAGTATATGAAGGGATGATGAACAATAATGTATGTTCGATGTTTGATCATGTAATTCCCTATACAAATCTCATTTATTCATTACACCCTTCTATTCAACATTCGATACAGAATAACATCCACCTATCATGTAGTTAATAGATGAATAATGTTTCCTTCACTATTCCATTCCAGCCCACACCACCACCATTCGACGTAAGTCTATGTATTGAGCATGTTTCTACTTTAATCAACATTTTATATTATCAGTGTTATATCACACACAATCGGAGATTCTTCATGACTACCCTGATAGAGGAGATCGTTGCAAATTCAATCAATGTTGCGTAGTAATAAATTCTGTTAATCAATAAATGCATTGGCCACAAATTCTGTGTCATCAGTCATGAAGATAACATATTCTGCATATTTGCATAAATACTTCATGCGAATTGGTGTAATCAAACGATATTTAATGAGCATGATACCTGAGATTGTATAGACGATACAAGAAACGCAAATGTAATGTTGGATGTAATAATAAAATCTACTGTCTATTAAGCTTTCATGTTCACATGGACGAGTATATGCAAATGTGTTAATAGATGTTAAGAGATAGGATATTCATCTCGAGTTGTGAAATCGTCAACAGATCAGTTGAGATGGGGGTGTTAAATCAATAGTTCGTAGGTTAAGGAGATGGCGGGTTTATAAACAATTGTGTGTGCGTGTGTGTGTGGAACAAGCGTGAACTGTGTATTGATGTGATTTGTAATGTGAATTTCATCTCTGTCTGTCATCCAAAATGTTTATTCGCTGTGTGAATTCCTATCTCCATATATAGTATTGATTGTCAGTGTTAAAACCCATCCTCTATTCACTAACAATATTTAGATCGCTCCACTACCGATCGACGTAAGCTATTCATTTTTCCATAATGTGTTACATTCAGATAACAAGCAATATTTTCATCATCATCACCATCAACGTCATCATCATCATTGATATCATTCTGTTCTGTGTAGGCTGACACAATATTATGATCAGTGGGTGGTATTCAGTTCGAATGAGTGGTTGTACATTATGTTAGGCAGTGCACATTTGCTCAAATCACACCAATACAAACCATTCAATGTTGTATGTGTATTAATTAGTGGAAGTGATGACATGGTAATTCGCATGAATATTAGTGGTAATTGGTGTTAAGGATATTCTCGATAATGTGATGTGATTCCTCTGACGATTGAATTCATTCTTCATATGATGATGGGATTCAGAAGACAGTGTGATTAGAGTGTCATCGGGGATATATTTGATAATGAATAAAGCGTAGATGTATTAGCCACATGTGTGATAGTTGTTTGTAGGAGACGTTTAGCTCTACTTCTTATCGTATCGTGATTCGTTGACAATGTGTGACCAATAAAATTCGACGGTCTTCTTCACCGTTAAACATTTAGAAAATATCAATGACAACTGCATAAACAAATATGTTATTTTGAGATTTATCTACCAACTTAAATGTCCAGACTGTCCTCTTATCTTCATGATTGATTCACTCAAACAATACAGTAGAATTACAGATTTCAGTGATCCACAACTTCTTTCTACAAACACATAAATAGTTTCTCATTAGGATTATCAATTACAGTATGTGACATGAATCAAACTTGAATTCACAACGAATATTGACTATGGGAATGAGACACATTTCGGTGTATCGTGTAAATATGAGTAATATATGAATTAGGTAATGCAAATGAAGTTGAAATCCATTCGATATCATGTATGACTGGACATTTTGCACTGCCTAATAGGTACGTAGATGAGAATGCACGAAGCGAAATTTATTCATTTGTAGTGCACGTAGTGAGTGTTAAGCGTCTAATCAGTGTCAATAGGTGGATTGAAATTTTGAAAGTTCAAAACTAGATAAGTATATGAAGGGATGATGAACAATAATGTATGTTCGATGTTTGATCATGTAATTCCCTATACAAATCTCATTTATTCATTACACCCTTCTATTCAACATTCGATACAGAATAACATCCACCTATCATGTAGTTAATAGATGAATAATGTTTCCTTCACTATTCCATTCCAGCCCACACCACCACCATTCGACGTAAGTCTATGTATTGAGCATGTTTCTACTTTAATCAACATTTTATATTATCAGTGTTATATCACACACAATCGGAGATTCTTCATGACTACCCTGATAGAGGAGATCGTTGCAAATTCAATCAATGTTGCGTAGTAATAAATTCTGTTAATCAATAAATGCATTGGCCACAAATTCTGTGTCATCAGTCATGAAGATAACATATTCTGCATATTTGCATAAATACTTCATGCGAATTGGTGTAATCAAACGATATTTAATGAGCATGATACCTGAGATTGTATAGACGATACAAGAAACGCAAATGTAATGTTGGATGTAATAATAAAATCTACTGTCTATTAAGCTTTCATGTTCACATGGACGAGTATATGCAAATGTGTTAATAGATGTTAAGAGATAGGATATTCATCTCGAGTTGTGAAATCGTCAACAGATCAGTTGAGATGGGGGTGTTAAATCAATAGTTCGTAGGTTAAGGAGATGGCGGGTTTATAAACAATTGTGTGTGCGTGTGTGTGTGGAACAAGCGTGAACTGTGTATTGATGTGATTTGTAATGTGAATTTCATCTCTGTCTGTCATCCAAAATGTTTATTCGCTGTGTGAATTCCTATCTCCATATATAGTATTGATTGTCAGTGTTAAAACCCATCCTCTATTCACTAACAATATTTAGATCGCTCCACTACCGATCGACGTAAGCTATTCATTTTTCCATAATGTGTTACATTCAGATAACAAGCAATATTTTCATCATCATCACCATCAACGTCATCATCATCATTGATATCATTCTGTTCTGTGTAGGCTGACACAATATTATGATCAGTGGGTGGTATTCAGTTCGAATGAGTGGTTGTACATTATGTTAGGCAGTGCACATTTGCTCAAATCACACCAATACAAACCATTCAATGTTGTATGTGTATTAATTAGTGGAAGTGATGACATGGTAATTCGCATGAATATTAGTGGTAATTGGTGTTAAGGATATTCTCGATAATGTGATGTGATTCCTCTGACGATTGAATTCATTCTTCATATGATGATGGGATTCAGAAGACAGTGTGATTAGAGTGTCATCGGGGATATATTTGATAATGAATAAAGCGTAGATGTATTAGCCACATGTGTGATAGTTGTTTGTAGGAGACGTTTAGCTCTACTTCTTATCGTATCGTGATTCGTTGACAATGTGTGACCAATAAAATTCGACGGTCTTCTTCACCGTTAAACATTTAGAAAATATCAATGACAACTGCATAAACAAATATGTTATTTTGAGATTTATCTACCAACTTAAATGTCCAGACTGTCCTCTTATCTTCATGATTGATTCACTCAAACAATACAGTAGAATTACAGATTTCAGTGATCCACAACTTCTTTCTACAAACACATAAATAGTTTCTCATTAGGATTATCAATTACAGTATGTGACATGAATCAAACTTGAATTCACAACGAATATTGACTATGGGAATGAGACACATTTCGGTGTATCGTGTAAATATGAGTAATATATGAATTAGGTAATGCAAATGAAGTTGAAATCCATTCGATATCATGTATGACTGGACATTTTGCACTGCCTAATAGGTACGTAGATGAGAATGCACGAAGCGAAATTTATTCATTTGTAGTGCACGTAGTGAGTGTTAAGCGTCTAATCAGTGTCAATAGGTGGATTGAAATTTTGAAAGTTCAAAACTAGATAAGTATATGAAGGGATGATGAACAATAATGTATGTTCGATGTTTGATCATGTAATTCCCTATACAAATCTCATTTATTCATTACACCCTTCTATTCAACATTCGATACAGAATAACATCCACCTATCATGTAGTTAATAGATGAATAATGTTTCCTTCACTATTCCATTCCAGCCCACACCACCACCATTCGACGTAAGTCTATGTATTGAGCATGTTTCTACTTTAATCAACATTTTATATTATCAGTGTTATATCACACACAATCGGAGATTCTTCATGACTACCCTGATAGAGGAGATCGTTGCAAATTCAATCAATGTTGCGTAGTAATAAATTCTGTTAATCAATAAATGCATTGGCCACAAATTCTGTGTCATCAGTCATGAAGATAACATATTCTGCATATTTGCATAAATACTTCATGCGAATTGGTGTAATCAAACGATATTTAATGAGCATGATACCTGAGATTGTATAGACGATACAAGAAACGCAAATGTAATGTTGGATGTAATAATAAAATCTACTGTCTATTAAGCTTTCATGTTCACATGGACGAGTATATGCAAATGTGTTAATAGATGTTAAGAGATAGGATATTCATCTCGAGTTGTGAAATCGTCAACAGATCAGTTGAGATGGGGGTGTTAAATCAATAGTTCGTAGGTTAAGGAGATGGCGGGTTTATAAACAATTGTGTGTGCGTGTGTGTGTGGAACAAGCGTGAACTGTGTATTGATGTGATTTGTAATGTGAATTTCATCTCTGTCTGTCATCCAAAATGTTTATTCGCTGTGTGAATTCCTATCTCCATATATAGTATTGATTGTCAGTGTTAAAACCCATCCTCTATTCACTAACAATATTTAGATCGCTCCACTACCGATCGACGTAAGCTATTCATTTTTCCATAATGTGTTACATTCAGATAACAAGCAATATTTTCATCATCATCACCATCAACGTCATCATCATCATTGATATCATTCTGTTCTGTGTAGGCTGACACAATATTATGATCAGTGGGTGGTATTCAGTTCGAATGAGTGGTTGTACATTATGTTAGGCAGTGCACATTTGCTCAAATCACACCAATACAAACCATTCAATGTTGTATGTGTATTAATTAGTGGAAGTGATGACATGGTAATTCGCATGAATATTAGTGGTAATTGGTGTTAAGGATATTCTCGATAATGTGATGTGATTCCTCTGACGATTGAATTCATTCTTCATATGATGATGGGATTCAGAAGACAGTGTGATTAGAGTGTCATCGGGGATATATTTGATAATGAATAAAGCGTAGATGTATTAGCCACATGTGTGATAGTTGTTTGTAGGAGACGTTTAGCTCTACTTCTTATCGTATCGTGATTCGTTGACAATGTGTGACCAATAAAATTCGACGGTCTTCTTCACCGTTAAACATTTAGAAAATATCAATGACAACTGCATAAACAAATATGTTATTTTGAGATTTATCTACCAACTTAAATGTCCAAACTGTCCTCTTATCTTCATGATTGATTCACTCAAACAATACAGTAGAATTACAGATTTCAGTGATCCACAACTTCTTTCTACAAACACATAAATAGTTTCTCATTAGGATTATCAATTACAGTATGTGACATGAATCAAACTTGAATTCACAACGAATATTGACTATGGGAATGAGACACATTTCGGTGTATCGTGTAAATATGAGTAATATATGAATTAGGTAATGCAAATGAAGTTGAAATCCATTCGATATCATGTATGACTGGACATTTTGCACTGCCTAATAGGTACGTAGATGAGAATGCACGAAGCGAAATTTATTCATTTGTAGTGCACGTAGTGAGTGTTAAGCGTCTAATCAGTGTCAATAGGTGGATTGAAATTTTGAAAGTTCAAAACTAGATAAGTATATGAAGGGATGATGAACAATAATGTATGTTCGATGTTTGATCATGTAATTCCCTATACAAATCTCATTTATTCATTACACCCTTCTATTCAACATTCGATACAGAATAACATCCACCTATCATGTAGTTAATAGATGAATAATGTTTCCTTCACTATTCCATTCCAGCCCACACCACCACCATTCGACGTAAGTCTATGTATTGAGCATGTTTCTACTTTAATCAACATTTTATATTATCAGTGTTATATCACACACAATCGGAGATTCTTCATGACTACCCTGATAGAGGAGATCGTTGCAAATTCAATCAATGTTGCGTAGTAATAAATTCTGTTAATCAATAAATGCATTGGCCACAAATTCTTTCTACAAACACATAAATAGTTTCTCATTAGGATTATCAATTACAGTATGTGACATGAATCAAACTTGAATTCACAACGAATATTGACTATGGGAATGAGACACATTTCGGTGTATCGTGTAAATATGAGTAATATATGAATTAGGTAATGCAAATGAAGTTGAAATCCATTCGATATCATGTATGACTGGACATTTTGCACTGCCTAATAGGTACGTAGATGAGAATGCACGAAGCGAAATTTATTCATTTGTAGTGCACGTAGTGAGTGTTAAGCGTCTAATCAGTGTCAATAGGTGGATTGAAATTTTGAAAGTTCAAAACTAGATAAGTATATGAAGGGATGATGAACAATAATGTATGTTCGATGTTTGATCATGTAATTCCCTATACAAATCTCATTTATTCATTACACCCTTCTATTCAACATTCGATACAGAATAACATCCACCTATCATGTAGTTAATAGATGAATAATGTTTCCTTCACTATTCCATTCCAGCCCACACCACCACCATTCGACGTAAGTCTATGTATTGAGCATGTTTCTACTTTAATCAACATTTATATTATCAGTGTTATATCACACACAATCGGAGATTCTTCATGACTACCCTGATAGAGGAGATCGTTGCAAATTCAATCAATGTTGCGTAGTAATAAATTCTGTTAATCAATAAATGCATTGGCCACAAATTCTGTGTCATCAGTCATGAAGATAACATATTCTGCATATTTGCATAAATACTTCATGCGAATTGGTGTAATCAAACGATATTTAATGAGCATGATACCTGAGATTGTATAGACGATACAAGAAACGCAAATGTAATGTTGGATGTAATAATAAAATCTACTGTCTATTAAGCTTTCATGTTCACATGGACGAGTATATGCAAATGTGTTAATAGATGTTAAGAGATAGGATATTCATCTCGAGTTGTGAAATCGTCAACAGATCAGTTGAGATGGGGGTGTTAAATCAATAGTTCGTAGGTTAAGGAGATGGCGGGTTTATAAACAATTGTGTGTGCGTGTGTGTGTGGAACAAGCGTGAACTGTGTATTGATGTGATTTGTAATGTGAATTTCATCTCTGTCTGTCATCCAAAATGTTTATTCGCTGTGTGAATTCCTATCTCCATATATAGTATTGATTGTCAGTGTTAAAACCCATCCTCTATTCACTAACAATATTTAGATCGCTCCACTACCGATCGACGTAAGCTATTCATTTTTCCATAATGTGTTACATTCAGATAACAAGCAATATTTTCATCATCATCACCATCAACGTCATCATCATCATTGATATCATTCTGTTCTGTGTAGGCTGACACAATATTATGATCAGTGGGTGGTATTCAGTTCGAATGAGTGGTTGTACATTATGTTAGGCAGTGCACATTTGCTCAAATCACACCAATACAAACCATTCAATGTTGTATGTGTATTAATTAGTGGAAGTGATGACATGGTAATTCGCATGAATATTAGTGGTAATTGGTGTTAAGGATATTCTCAATAATGTGATGTGATTCCTCTGACGATTGAATTCATTCTTCATATGATGATGGGATTCAGAAGACAGTGTGATTAGAGTGTCATCGGGGATATATTTGATAATGAATAAAGCGTAGATGTATTAGCCACATGTGTGATAGTTGTTTGTAGGAGACGTTTAGCTCTACTTCTTATCGTATCGTGATTCGTTGACAATGTGTGACCAATAAAATTCGACGGTCTTCTTCACCGTTAAACATTTAGAAAATATCAATGACAACTGCATAAACAAATATGTTATTTTGAGATTTATCTACCAACTTAAATGTCCAAACTGTCCTCTTATCTTCATGATTGAT
Organism: Schistosoma mekongi; assembly: GCA_034768735.1. Classification (NCBI taxonomy): domain Eukaryota; kingdom Metazoa; phylum Platyhelminthes; class Trematoda; order Strigeidida; family Schistosomatidae; genus Schistosoma; species Schistosoma mekongi. Next base: position 16,934,648 of record CM068310.1, read on the forward strand.
TCACTCAAACAATACAGTAGAATTACAGATTTCAGTGATCCACAACTTCTTTCTACAAACACATAAATAGTTTCTCATTAGGATTATCAATTACAGTATGTGACATGAATCAAACTTGAATTCACAACGAATATTGACTATGGGAATGAGACACATTTCGGTGTATCGTGTAAATATGAGTAATATATGAATTAGGTAATGCAAATGAAGTTGAAATCCATTCGATATCATGTATGACTGGACATTTTGCACTGCCTAATAGGTACGTAGATGAGAATGCACGAAGCGAAATTTATTCATTTGTAGTGCACGTAGTGAGTGTTAAGCGTCTAATCAGTGTCAATAGGTGGATTGAAATTTTGAAAGTTCAAAACTAGATAAGTATATGAAGGGATGATGAACAATAATGTATGTTCGATGTTTGATCATGTAATTCCCTATACAAATCTCATTTATTCATTACACCCTTCTATTCAACATTCGATACAGAATAACATCCACCTATCATGTAGTTAATAGATGAATAATGTTTCCTTCACTATTCCATTCCAGCCCACACCACCACCATTCGACGTAAGTCTATGTATTGAGCATGTTTCTACTTTAATCAACATTTTATATTATCAGTGTTATATCACACACAATCGGAGATTCTTCATGACTACCCTGATAGAGGAGATCGTTGCAAATTCAATCAATGTTGCGTAGTAATAAATTCTGTTAATCAATAAATGCATTGGCCACAAATTCTGTGTCATCAATCATGAAGATAACATATTCTGCATATTTGCATAAATACTTCATGCGAATTGGTGTAATCAAACGATATTTAATGAGCATGATACCTGAGATTGTATAGACGATACAAGAAACGCAAATGTAATGTTGGATGTAATAATAAAATCTACTGTCTATTAAGCTTTCATGTTCACATGGACGAGTATATGCAAATGTGTTAATAGATGTTAAGAGATAGGATATTCATCTCGAGTTGTGAAATCGTCAACAGATCAGTTGAGATGGGGGTGTTAAATCAATAGTTCGTAGGTTAAGGAGATGGCGGGTTTATAAACAATTGTGTGTGCGTGTGTGTGTGGAACAAGCGTGAACTGTGTATTGATGTGATTTGTAATGTGAATTTCATCTCTGTCTGTCATCCAAAATGTTTATTCGCTGTGTGAATTCCTATCTCCATATATAGTATTGATTGTCAGTGTTAAAACCCATCCTCTATTCACTAACAACCTTTCGATCGCTCCACTACCGTTTTTCGTATGCTGTTCTTATTTTAACATTATTTGACATTCATAATTCTATGTTTATTTGATCTGAATTTTTGTCATGTTTCTTTTGTTTTTCTTTTTTTTAATTATTTTTTACATCATTTTTATTACATGAATGTCATTTGTTAATAACTTTAATTTTTTTTTTTTTTCGTAATCTTAACGATTGTAATAATCTTTTTGTCAGCCTTCCTTCTATGTTTTTTCTCTTATCAATTAATGAACTTATAAATTTCTTACTTAATTACTCTTCGTATGTATATAATGTAGTAATATGTGCGTCATATGTCATATAGCATTCTGCATAAATTTTTTTTATTTGTTTTACAAATCACTACCTATATTTTCCTTACTTTTCAATTATAGCTGTCCATACCACCAAAGGACGTAATTTTAACGTCATCAATATCTATAACTGATTTTTAATATTTGTTAACAAGGATTCTCATCTAGCATATAGATGATGTTTAGGTTTGGTTTTCATCCAGTTTGTATTGAATAGTTTTTGAATAGATCAATCTAATACCCACATATATATCATGGATATGATTCCACAAGTCTAGACCAAATGTCAGTTAATCACTTATTCGAATGATAAAATCAATCAAATAACTTGTGAACCTTAGTCATTTTAACCATAAACTGTCTAATTAATGTTTCTTGTATTTGAATTATGATATTGTAGACTACGAAAATGGTGAAAAAGGTATGAATATGCTCCCGTATATCATGATGTTGATTACTATTAATCTAATATAAAAAGCAGTCGGTATGATTGATAAATACATCCACATTTTAAAAAATTACTAAATGATCTATATATTCAATATCCATGTTTAGTATAAATCATATTTGTTAGCTGGTTACTCTATCGTCTGATGTTTATTCATTAGGAGTGGAAAAGATGTAGTTGGGTTTAAAATATTTACATCAATAAGATAGAAATAGTTATCATTCTAATTTAAACCAAATCAAACAAATGACCATCTCTATTATTATGAATATGCTTCACTTTACTTATATGAAGTTACTGAAAGGTATTGCGATTTGAATGAATTAGAAATGTCAACCATTCGCAACCGACTTACTAGTTTAATAGTATAGCGTTCGTCACGGAGCCAAAGGTTCCTAGACTCGGCCCCTTGGTGGGGTGGTGAATGCGCACTGCTGACTAATCCCATACTGGAACAAAATAGCTGTCTAGTGCTTGATAGTGGTCAGTGGTTGTCTAATTGAAACCAATTCGTAATATCAAATTAACATTCAATATTAAAATTTTGTGATTTGACTAAAGAGATGATTGATACCTTATTTAAATAAATAAATTCTCAATTTCTATATAGAATCATTATACATGCGTAAGTGTAATTCAGTATTCAATATGATACATTTCAATATTAACTGTTGCTTTTTATATGTTGACTTAATTTCTCATTTTAAACATAACTTTCTACAGTGTAATTCTTCTTTTATGATGTAAACTATCCTAATTCACAATATAAAGAATGCGAAGAAAATTTGCTTTTCCACGATTTAATTTGCATTAACTGTACAATCGTGTATCTATATAGAGAGAGAGAGAGTACACACTTAATAGGGGTCCCTGATAAAATAGAATCATTAAATCAGGAAATTTAGTTATCAAAGTCACTTGTGAGTGAATCAAACTGGTTTTAAGTATCAGTTGAGATTTGTGTAGTAGTTATAATAAGAAAACTGAAATAAGTGGAATAATATTTGGGTTGGATTATAACTGGAATTCAGGACGAGCATTTCTTCGTAGTTCACACTCGTCCGCTAGCTGCACCTGCATCCCAGTGTTGATTTTCACACCCGGAAAAAAACTCAGGTTGCGTAATAGTCTAATTAACTGTTAAAATTTTTTGGAAGACCAAAATTACAATCATTGTTCAGTCGAAGAGTATAAAGACAAGAATAATTGAATAATAAAGAAACGGAAATTGTTATATTTAAGACAGAAATGAAGATTAATTATGTAGAACAAACTGTAATGGATAGTGTTTGAATTTCTATAGTTGGATTTCTTCTAATAGGAAAACTTGGCTCATTTTCTAGCCACAAGGGACAGACGAATCTGCACCATTGATACGACTGACTCTGAATTGAAGAACGTGTGACAGCTATAGTTATCCTTCAACGTACGTCGAAGAAAAACCTGAAGCTGAAAATGCCTCATCTACACTTCCAAAGAAATACCTTTCCATGAACACCGTCGGAAAATAAGTTTTCTTCGATGATTAGATTCACGATATTTTTTGTCTTAAAACGTTGTTTTTTATGCAAATTTTTTATTACCATGGAATGACTTATCTAACGATGAAAATTTGAGTGGAATCGTTGAGAACTAAAACAAGGTTATCAGTAAAATTACATCGTCTTCATTATGACTCGTGAACGACTGGATTCGAAAACATACTATTTTAGATACATATCTCCAAATGATTGGATTATAAATACCAAGTGTTTGATACCAGCTTAGTGGTCTAATAGTTAAGCGTTCACCTTGAAGCCTGAAGCTTTTTAGCTCGATTCTATGTTGGGGTCATAGGATAACATTGACGAAAAGTCCCACACTTGGAGGAAATCAGTGTCTAATGCTTCCTGTTCTTCAATAATTACCCAACTCAGAACACACCTTGATATCAATTTATAATTCGACAACTCTCACAAAAGCCTAATTCGACATAATCTGTTAATGTATACTTCATTTAGTGAATAACATGAAGCCACGTCAGTTTCTGGAAAACTAGAAAAATGAAGACAGTGAAATTAAAATTTAGATACTGCCGACATAATACATTAAAATTGCTTAGCAACATGTTGGATAACGGAAATCATAAGAAACGCATTGTATGCTAATTGTAACGTATAATGGTGCCCTTTGATATCACAACGGACATTTAAGCACTAGATCACTGAGTCGGTATCCAACAGTTGACATTTCTATTCCAGTCAATTCACGATATGTTTTCGGGACTTCATCAACTGCCATAAGTGGGTAGCTGATTCACACCCAACATTGTTGAGCACCGTTGATTACGTCTGCACACTAGAAAACTAGGAATTACCTCCAGAAGTTAATGAGTCGCCATTGACTGTAATTAAATGTTGCGATGATTGTTGATTGTAATGAATGAGGTGGAGCAAACATATCACGATTTGGTTGAGTTAGAAATAACAATTTTCGGATCTTGGCTAAGTGGTTTAATGGTGACAGATACACCGTCGACTGAAGGTCCCATTCTTGATTCTTTGATGGGGTCGTGAAAACGCTTTTGCCTTGAAACCTGTGGGTTATGGGTTCTATTCTATGGTAGGATCGTTGGTGCGCATTTCCGAGAAATTCCATACTGGAACGAAATGTGTATTCAGTTCTGTTTGTTTTTCATTGGTACCTGACCCATAATAATCTGTAAAAAATAACAAGTACATCTGTTTATTATCAAGTACAATTATACTGTTTTAATTTAACGGATTGTAATTATTTTAGTTATGTTGCTGGGAGGTAAGTGATACATAAAGTTATCAATCACTTCCAAAATTCAATACTCAATATGTAATCTGTTGATGTATTTTCTGTCTCTAATAGAATGTAAACATCACCAATTTATTTTCAGAATGAACTTCTAGACTATTAACTTATGACCAATTTACTACTTATATCTACATTTGATTCAAAGCCCCACATTGTTATCTTGCATTTCGATCAGATTAGAAAGCTAACCGTGAATTCTACATTATGTAACAGAAATAATATTCACAATGAAGTTAGTAACAACTATGTAATATAAGGTATAATTCAACTGACTACTGATATTTGTTCTCCACTTTCCAGTTGAATTTAATACATTAATATTAAGTCAAAGAATATTAACAGATGATGTTTTAAGTAGCAACAATTCTTCTTTCCCTCACCCAACCCCATCCAACTGTTGTTAAATATTTGATTGGATATATCACAAATTGATGTCGGCAGGGTACCATTGACAACAAGGGAGAACTGGATGGCTGTTTCGTTTTAGTGTGGAACTCCTCAGCAGTGCGCACCCCAGATTCCGCACCAGGGGCTTCAGATTGACGCGAACGCCTAACTATCTGCACCACTGGGTCGGAATCCAACCGAGATAAATCTAAGTATATCCGTGTAAAATAGTTATTTTGCTATTGAGTTTGTCTCATAAGATTTAGTTGTATCGACTCCTTGAGAATGTTTATTTACAATTAATTGAATTCATCACAAATTAATGTTGGTAGGCAATTAGTAAAAACCCGGGATCACTAATTAGCAGTCTCGTTTAGGTATAAGACTCACCAGCACAGCCCATCCTAGATTCCTCTCCAAGGGCTACAGGTTGGTAAACACTTAAAACTGCACCACTGGGCTATCCGGTGTTCTGTGTTAGAATTCTCACTTCCGTCAATTTGTGGTATGGCACAATGATCATCTATTGTCGTCAGTGATAAATGTCTCATTCTCGACACGTCTGAACTCTACCGGTTTTCATTGGCACCCTACCAATATTAATCTGTGATGAATTCAGTCAACTAAAACTTAATACCAATCTTCACAAACTACGTCAATTCAATCTTCATTATCAATGAAATAAAGTTGAATGAATGGTGAATATTCTATGGAATTTTCCTTCATCATCTGACATCTGTCTATGTAATTGGTTATTCCCCTCTCTTTATATTAGCGAAATAAATCGACGTCAGTAACTGCTGGATAATCAGACAGATTCATTAACATTTTTTTTAACTAAACGGGTGTCAGTTGCTGTCTTTATGCAATGAGATATGTGACAACATGACTTGTCTTTACAGTGCTAGTCTATATTTATGTCTATTTTGACGGAATATAGGCCAGTTTTGTTCAACATAATACACCATGTATCTAATGCATTCAATTTTGTCCGTACTGTTGTCATTGTCTTCTTTTGTTGTTGTAGCATAAAATAAACCGAAACGAATAAGTTCTCTTGTGGTCGATGTTTATTCCGAAGAGTTGCGAAATTCTTTACTACTGAAATGAATTCCCTACTGAATGTTCTCCTTGAAGTTTGAAGGTGAAGTGTCACATACTAAGAGGAAACAGCTGTCCATTATCAATTCTAGGTGTTAAATTGTTGTCGAACTCAGACCAATTCGTGATATAACATTAACCATAAATTCAAATGATTCGTCCATTATAAACATGGTTATTCTATTTTCATCATGTATTGAAACATAGGATTGTAGGACCATATAAGAAATTCTTTTACTCCAAATAGTTCATGATTCAAATAATTTTGTTTTAATAGATCACAATAAATATCACATAGTAGAAGTTTCATCATTGTGCATCGTAACCAATTATGGTTTCTATTAAAATTTGTCCTTTAAAATCTTTTATTTTACTACAGTATCTAATCCATATCTTTAATGAATTCATTTTTCTTTTGTTTTTCTGTTCCGTTGCTTGTTTTCAACAATTTAGATGATTATAAAAAAAATATTTCTTGAATGAAAATTGATTATTAATCATAATTATTGTGTGAAACACAATGTACTCATTGATTCTGGAAATAACAAATAACATTTCTCCTCCCCCCTCCCCATCCACTACCTTTATCACCACTTTCCACAGGAAACAAAACTACTTCTAAATGAAATAAAATTTTTTTAAGATAACAATTTAATCATTTAACATTTTAAAGGAAATTAACTATTAAATTGCATTGTAATAAAATGTAGTTGAACATTTGATATTTTATTTACTTATTACGTAACAAAATGTTTGCGTTGTGCGCTTACATGGTGTAAATATGCTATAATGAATGAACAAAAATAGGGATTGATATGGTTTCGTCGAGTTTAGTATCAAGTTTAGTTGTTTGTATTCGTCACAGATTAATGTTGGTTTGGTACCAATGAAAACCATGGGACACTGGAAAGTTCTATTGTTCATGCATTGGATTCCTCAACAGTACACACACTCGATTACACTAAGGAATCTAACCCAGAACACTTAATTATTTATACCACAGTGTCGGCGTTCCGTGGTGCATTTTCTGTATGAGTCCGCGACTATTAAGAACAACTGAACAGAAGAGTTATCATTAGTTGGCTTTAATCGTATATTTTCTAGATTGACCACCTGATGTTGAGTCAGTCGTAACCAATGTCCCTCACATTGGAACCATTTGTTTTATTTGCAAATATAATGATAAAATGATAAATATTATAATACCAACTGTGTAATTCGAAGAAGTACTAATAAGACTCATACGATTGCTATTTACTAATACAGCGTATAGACAGAAAGGTAGAATGGCTATGGAATCTACTCCGCGTTCCCTAATAACAGAATGTTTGAAGGCCAGCTTGGAAAATAGAGAATGAAAGAATCTTCTAAACGAGTTGTGTGAAAAAGGTTACAGTTTATTAACTATTCACACAATATCAGTAAAAAAAATTTAAGGCAGAAATAACTTGTTTTACTATTTGCACTCATCGTAGACTGTTGTCGGTTGGGTGCTAGTGAAAACCAAGAAGTACTGGACAGATATTGAGTCCAAATATGAGACTACTTCTAATTGTGTACACTTGTTTCTGTCGAGAGCAGATTTTATAGTTGTCGTGTTTTGTAACTAACTAGGATCATTGTGTCTTATGGTAGAATCCTCACTTTAATCATTTTTGTCATAGCGTGACGATCAATCTATCCCATTATTGATTCTTACCTTACCCAAAATAAGTCTGAACTTTACAAGTCAAGACAAAATTAAATACCATTCTTCATAAAGCCACTTGAACTAAGTAATTTTTAATTGGCTTCTCATCAAGACTCAACACTAATAGATAGTTCGATCTTTGTATACAAAATCAATGCCGATAAATGCTGACAATTAAATAATTATGATACTAAAAGATAGTATAAACATTCGTCGATAATCAAGACTGATTACGTAACAGTAGAGTTTGAAAATGAAAGATTGATAGTTCGGACGATTCAGGAAGTAGGAGTGATTTTCAGAACATCCATTCTGGAGATCACTTAATTCATTTTGGTTGTGTATGAATCAAACATTTTATTTCTGTTACTATTACGTTCACCCTATTAATCTATTATTTGATAAATTAACTGTTGCCATATCATTTTTCACTGACAACTGTGTACATGTTACCCAAGTTCTCTATTATCGTCGACTTTGTTTCGCATCAGTGTTATTTTTTTTTATTGACCATCAGTGTGGTCAAGTTTTATATGTATATAGTGGATTGACTTAAATATAGATTATGTCTGGTTTGTTGGCTGAATTATTTAGTGTTCTTCCTACATGGCTTGAACTGGTAACGCCGGAAGAGACTTACGTACATAGAATAATCAGTACCATTTTCTCTGGTTAATTTATCGGTTCAGGGTAGGTTGTATCAGTAACTGGTCAACAAAGAGTATGTTAATCGACTTTAGTTATTACGTAATGACAAAGACATGCAGAATTAAACTTGGGTATCAGTTAGTAACTTAAATTTATTGCGTAACAATAAAGGCTAACAGTAAGTCTATAATGAATCTTATGATTGCTAGAAATAATTACACCACAATAATATTAGATTGAAAAATAATATGAAATACAAAAAAAAATGTAGGTTTGGATTCAGTTTGATGGCGGAAATACAGGCCGTGGAATATAAAGACTTACATGAATGCTTATGACTTCCACCTTATTTAGGAGGCAGCAACTAGGATCAAAAGATAAATTAGTTGGGATCATGTATATGATTTTATAAGATGCATCGATTATAAGCAAACATAATATCTTGGCGGAAATAGATTACCAAGTTAATAATAACTGACAAACGTCGACCACCTAACTTCTAAAATTAATTAAGATCACGCTTTTACATTTAGCTTAAATTTTACAAATTCGGTTTAACAGTTCGCCTCCACCTAGAAGGTATTTTGTATTCCCCATGATTTTACTGAGCCCGATGTTTAAGAGATTGTGAACTCCAACCACTCCACTAGCATAGAAGTCCCACTTACACTTAGTATTGTAAGAGATCAATTAAAACAGAGTTATTATATCTCACGTAGGAATGGCCGATTCTATCGGTTCTGATTTATCCGCTTCCTCATCATTGATAACTTCTCCTCTCCCTTTAAACAGAGCCCTTTTAAAAATATTCCCCCCCCCCGCATAGAGCGTTAACAGGCATACCCATTAATGAAAATTTATGTCTGTCATACGATATTGACTAATCACATGTTTCCTTCCGGACAATGGAAAGAATGACATAAACATGGAACAAGGACTGTCTGATTAACGAGGCCTAAATGTTGAGTCGATCTTAAGTGCTCAAGTTAAACAGCTTAAAATACTGAAACTCTGTTTTGGTGACTATATATCATCCATCACTAAATTGTATAATGACATAACGGAAGTCGACTTAACTTGCTCAGAGGACGGCTATGCGATAGTGTATATGAACCCTTCGCCTAGGATTTTAGTATTAAACTTATAACTAACAATATCATCTCCTAGATACACGATAAGCTACCTCTTATCATCGACAACGTATACAAAATTAGTGCAAGCTAAAGTGGACTATTGATTAGTTTAGAAAGGCTGGTCTAGAAATGCTTACTATTCACGTATTATTGATTTGTTTCTAAGATGGCTAAAATTGTTTGATATTACTAAATGAGTAAGATAAAAGCAGTGACTAATGTTCCGAGTTGTTATCGAGGTGTTCCAAGTTCATCATTTTTTGTAACACCTTCAGTAGTACATATTTAAGAAAAGGAAGGAGGGACTTGACATTTGTTTAAGAGAAAATAGAGTTCCACGACTAATTGTGATAATAGTTCAGGAACCATTAAGAAACTCTTCCGTCCAAGTATAAAACGCCTTGGTAGTGCGCACTCTCTCATTAGAAGAACTAACAGAACCCTAAGGTGTCATGGCAAATGCTTAGCCATCTGCACCACTGGGTCAGCCAGTGTCTCATAGTAAAATTCTCGCTCCTACTAGCTTGTGATATAGCAAGAAGCCCAGTTAAGAGATTGGTTATAACGGTTTCACTCCCGTTATCTCTGAACTCCACTGGTTACAACTTCTGATTAAAACAATGGAAGCGACTTGAAGCTAGTCACCACTCAGCTGCTTATTTACCTAATGAATGTAAGTGTCACAATTGAAAACACACTGACAGTGACAATAATGTGATTAATTTGGTTTCGTGGTGGTCAGTAATAGACCCTGGGGCTATTATCCAGCTTCCTCCAAATAACTTAATATCATCAATATACTCCACTAGATGTTAAGTCACACAGACTAGTGGTCACATTGTAAAATAAGTGATAAAATTCGACCAGCATTAAGCATGAAAAGATTAACATAAAATTGGTCACTACTCGGTGATCATTAGACTCATAGTTTACAACTTTATTCGTGTATTTCACATATTTTTATTACATGAATCACTAATCAAAATTATGAAGAACCTATTTTTAAATCAAACAATCTTGTAGCCTATATGGTCTCATGTGCAAATCATTGGAGTAAAGCATACCAAAAATGTAATAATAATTTATTCTGTTGAGTTAGTTAGTCTGTTGAAAAGTACTGTTATAACGGGACAAGGAATCGGTATCGTAACCTATGAAGTTTATTCTTTATCATATCGGGACTCTTGTCGCTAAGTCGTACCTGTCAGTCATTTAGCAATCATGATATTTGTGTTGCCTAAGTTGTAGGCCTTTCATAGACATTATATGATATGTTTTCTTTCTTGAGGTTATTTTAACTTCACTACAAACCTCTTATCCCGTCTTCAGTGCAAACTTCTCCTCACCCCCCTCAGTTCAGTCTTTAGTGTATTTTGTACTTCTTATTGCTAGTTAGTCAAGAATGCATTGCATTAAACTAATTGTTAATACGACATGATCGGCTTGGTACAGTCTCTTATTTGCTGGTGTTTTATTCTCTCACTATACTTCTGGGCAAGCTTAATCACATTGGCTCAGTACCAACAAATCAACGTCTCCGTAATTAGATCGCATAGACTATAGGAGCAGTTCCGATTGATCCGTTCTAGACACAAGGTCAGGGTTACACTTATCTCGATCGTCTCATGTCCTGCCTTCACACTAAGAGCCTCCAAGGTTATTTCAAGTACCAAATCAAAATTTCTCTTTTTGTTTCATATAGTTACTGTCAAATCAGCTTAGCTGATCTGTTACAACTAAGTCGATTGCTAATCCTCAGAATCAAGTCAAAGTAATAGACACACAGCTACGATAAAATTTGTAGCTTCATCACCGTCAACAGGATTACGCAAAATCCAATATAGTACAGTAAATTATCCACACAATACACTGAAACATAACTTCTGGACTATATTGAGTCCTAGTAACAACATGAACATCTCACTCAAGTCGATTCTAGAACTAAAGTCTATCAATAATCGAATTGAGCCTGATTAAACAACACTTAGTAATAGTACTAATACATTATCTTCTATGATAAAAACATACTACAAAAATCGATAAGGACTAAGTTAATTCAGAGTGCTTTAAAGAAAGGTATTTAACGATTACTAATAAGCTAGTAGTACATACTGACGAAAAAAATCTGATTCTACTACTGTCAACAAGTAGTATGAATAAATAAGATAAATGTTTACAAATATTTTATGGAGTGTGTTTATTCATAATGTAAGTAGTGATGATTTGTGAAGTAAGTCCGTTCGATTTATGCATGAATCATAAAGATCATTAAAACAAGAGATGCCTTCACTAAAAAGACAACTTGATAAAACAACACAGAAATGAATTTATGCGATGTAGATCAGTTCATCTATGAATACATGGTGGTGTATATAGGAGTTTTTTTAAACTTCTGTGTTATGAAATCAAACCATTTATTCCTATATTTAGAAACGGTAAAGTCATGTACGTAACACTCAGAGTTTCAATGAAGCATTTATTATGTTTTAGATTACCACTACTTACATCAACCACTTGTTCAATACATATTACCATCGTGGTACATGGGTCGTCAGCCAGTGTTCGCCAACCAACTCAATCCTGGGCTCTCATTTCCATATCTTCCTTAGTTTAATTCATTATTTTCATGTCTACCTCCAACTCCAAAAAAATGTGTTTTTTAGTCTACATTTTTTCCTTTGAAGATTCCAAGTTAGTGCATGCCTTGTGGCACAGTTTACTGATTTTTTCAAAAAGCGTCCTATCTACTCCATGGCACTTTTTTCTGATTTCTTCCTCGACTAGAAGTTGATCTGTTCTTTGTCACAGAAGGTTGTTGCTCATTGTGTCTGGTCAACCGATCCGAAGGATCTTGCACAAACAACAGTTTACAAATACTTGCATTTTTTAATGATACTTTTCTCAGTTTTTCGAATCTCTGCTCGATACAATAAAACTGTCTTGATGTTTGTATTGAAAATCGTGATTTTGATATTAGGTGACAGCTGGTTAGAGTCCCAGATGTTTTTCAATTGTGGGAATGCTGCCCTTGTCTTACGGATTCGTGCTTTCACATGTGCATTAGATCCCCTTCGTTTAACAATGATGCTGCCAAGGTATGTAAAAGTTTCTACAACCTCCAAAACTCTGTCAAGTGTAATTGGGTTGGTTCTTTTTGATTTGCATAGTAGGATCTTGCTTATTCCCATGTGTATGTTGGGGCCTAATAATGCAGGGGCTGTTACTACACTGTCCGTCAATGCAATACATGCCACCTACATATTGACTCAATAAAGTATCAGATGATCGGAATAACATGTTAGCATCATTGAACTCGAACTCCGCCTGTAGCCCTCCTATGGTTACTGCCGGTTCCAAGCCCAGGTAGAGGAGGAGGGTTGGGCATGGGGCTAGCAACCCCATCCCGTAAAAACCCAAACTTGATAAAAAAAACGCAAACCAGATTAAACAAGATAAACCATTTAAACTCTGTCCTGGGAATAAAAGGATTGTTAATGACGCCTCATGATGAAAGCCAAAATTCTTAGGAAGTCATCAGGCCGATGCCCCCCCCTTCTAACAACCAGAGCAAATATTTTTATAGGTACATGGAATGTTCAAACAATGTGGGAGAGCGCGAAGACAAACCAAATAACTGCAGAATTGAAGAGATACAACTTGACAATACTCGGAATCACCGAAACCCATTGGACTCAAGCTAGACAGAAAACATTGGATTCGGGAGAGACGCTACTATACTCCGGCCACGAATAGGAAAATGCTCCTCACACCCAAGGAGTTACTCTGATGCTGTCCAAGAAGGCACGTAATGCACTTGTGGGATGGGAACCACATGGACCCAGGATCATCAAAGCATCTTTCAAAACAATGAAGAAAGGGATTACAATGAATATTATCCAATGCTATGCACCAACCAGTGACGGCAACGACGAAGACAAAGATCAGTTTTATGATAGACTGTAATCAATTATAGCAAAGTGTCGAGGAAAGGATCTGACAATCCTGATAGGGGACCTAAACGCCAAAGTCGGAATGGACAACACTGGATATGAAGAAATCATGGGACGACAAGGTCTGGGAGACAGAAATGACAATGGTGTAAGACTTGCAAACCTATGTGCCTTCAACAAATTGGTTATAGGTGGTACAATATTCGCCCACAAACGCATACACAAGGCTACATCGGTCTCACCGGATCATACTACAAAGAATCAAATCGATCATATATGTATCAATAAAAAATTTAGAAGATCAATGGAAGATGTGCGAACCAGGAGAGGAGCTGACATATCTTCAGACCACCACCTGGTGGTTTCTAAAATGAAACTGAAGCTAAAGAAACGGTGGACAACTGGAGTGGCAGCAGTGCAACGGTTCAATACAGGCTTTCTCCGAGACACTGACAAACTCAACGAATTCAAAATATCTCTCAACAACAGGTTCCAAGCCTTACAGGATCTACCGAAAGAAGAAGAAACCACTATGGAGGATTACTGGAAAGAAATCAAAGAAGCACTAACGTCAACGTGTCAGGAGTTTCTGGGTCACAAGAACCACCATTATAAGGAATGGATCACCACTGAGACATTGAGCAAAATTCAACAAAGGAGGAACACGAAGATAGAAATCAACAACAGCGGAACAAGAGCAGATAAAATCAAGGCTCAAGCTGAATACTCAGAAGCAAATAAGCAGGTAAAGAAGAGCATTAGAGCCGACAAACGGAAATACATTGAAGGCCTTGCAACGACAGCGGAGAAGGCTGCCAGAGAAGGAAATATGAAACAGCTATACGACACAACGAAGAAACTGGCAGATAAACATGGTAAACCAGAGCGACCGGTCAAGAACAAAGAAGGCAAGACACTCACTGAGATTCAAGAACTAAAGAATAGGTGGGTAGAACACTTTGAGGAACTTCTAAATAGGCCAGCTGCACTGAACCCACCGGACATCGAAGCAGCACCTACAGATCTCCCGATAGATGTCACTTCACCAACGATGGAAGAAATCAAGATGGCCACCAGACAAATCAAAAGTGGGAAAGCAGCAAGACCTGACAATATACCAGCTGAAGCACTGAAGTCAGATATCGACCTAACAGCAAGGATACTCCACGTTTTATTCAAAAAGATCAGGGCGGAAGAACAAGTGCCAGCAGACTGGAAAGACTAACATCTTATCAAGATACCAAAGACAGGAAATTTGAGCAAATGTGACAACTACAGAGGGATCACGCTACTGTCGATACCAGGAAAAGTCTTTAACAGAGTATTGTTGAACAGTGGAGGCTCAACTTCGAGTTCAACAAGCTGGTTTTCGTAAGGATCGGTCGTGCACAGACCAAATCGCAACACTACGGATCATAGTTGAACAATCAACTGAATGGAACTCGCCACTGTACATCAACTTCATTGATTAAGAGAAGGCATTTGACAGTGTAGATAGGAGAACACTATGGAAACTTCTTCGACACTACGGCGTACCAGAGAAACTCGTCAACATCATCCGGAACTCACTCTTACGATGGAACACAGTGCAAAATTGTGCATGGAGGACAACTGACAAATGCATTTTCTGTGAGGACCGGAGTCAGACAAGTTTGCCTGCTCTCACCTTTTCTCTTCCTCCTAGTAGTTGACTGGATCATGAAGACCTCCACATCTGAGGGAATGTACGGGATTCAGTGGACAAGTAAGATGCAACTCGATGATTTGGACTTTGCGGATTATCTAGCTCTCTTAGCACATACACACCAACAGATGCAAGCGAAGACAACCAGTTTAGCAGCAACTTCAGCATCGGTAGGCTTGAACATACATAAGGGAAAGAGCAAGATTCTCAAATACAACACAGGGAGCACCAACCCAATTCAACTTGATGGAGAAACTCTGGAAGAAGTGAAAACTTTCACATATCAGGGGAGCATCATCGATGAACGAGGAGGGTCCGATGTAGATGTAAAGACAAGAATTGGCAAAGCCAGGGCAGCATTCCTACAGTTGAAAAAACATTTGGAACTCAAAACAACTATCAACTAACCTCAAAGTCAGACTCTTCAATTCGAACGTGAAGACAGTCCTGCTGTATGGAGCTGAAACTTGGAGAATTACTGCAAACATCATCAGACGGATACAAGTATTTATAAACAACTGCCTACGCAAGATACTGAATGTCCGTTGGCCGGAAATCATCAGCAACAACTTACTATGGGAGAGGACGAACCAACTTCCAGTCGAAGAGGAAATTAGGAATAGACGTTGGAAATGGATAGGACATACATTACGCAAACCATCAGACTGCATCACGAACAAGCATTAACATGGAATCCTGTTGGGAAACGGAAAAGAGGAAGGCCTATGAACACTCTGTGTCGAGAATTGGAAGCAGACATTAAAAGGATGAACAGCAACTGGAAGCAATTGGAAAGGATTGCTCAGGACAGAGTTAAATGGAGAACCCTGGTGAGCGGCCTATGCTCCTCAGCGAGGAGTAACGGGCATAAGTAAATAAGTAATCATTGAACTCGACTAGGAATGAATGTCGTTTATAGTTTATTTTAAGACAAGATACATTACTGGGAATAAAAAAACGAAGGAATCAAAGTTACAATTCATATTGACTGAACATTTAAGTTATGAGTTTGTTGCATTTCCTACATTTTAAGTCTCCCGTTTATCTGTAAACGTTTATACACATATTACTTGGTCTTGTCTTTATTTTGTTTATTTCATGAAGTAATCCGTCAGGGATTCATAGAAATCTCAAGTTCGACTGATGAATCGATCAATCATCGATGTGTATCTGGTCACAAATGTGTTAGCTTTAACATTGTTAACTACTTAATAGACAGTACCATTTCAACTAGGAAGTTTCTAGTTACTATAAAGTATTGTTCGTAATAACTAGATCATCAAACTGTGTTTTTCATTGTAGTCTACCAAACAAGGACTAGTGAAATTCAAATATTAGTTTATCGAAAGTTTGCCCGTAGGGAAAATTAAACTTTGCTGATGAACAAATCAAATTAAAGAATGTGGTTCTTGCATGTATGTAAAATCTATCACTAAGCTGCATAAAATTGATAAATATGGAAGGAATAAACAATCTAAACACGAAAATATAACAAATATAAAGTGAATAACTTAAGACATAAGTAGCACTAACAACGGATTAAGCTTTTCCATCATGGAGTAAATGAGATTGAATTTAGTGCATTATACATTTCACTCTTGGTATTAGGAATGATGTACACATATGCAAGCTATAATTCTAATCATAATCTATGCTTCAATTTTTGACCGTAACCCTGAACCTGCACTTTGACTGTTTCCTAATTTACTAATAAATGTTATTATTTTACAACAGATTTCTGCCGAGAGACGTTATACAGTAGGTTTTATATCATTTTATAGGTTTACTGATCGAGTAGCAAAGTCTATAATCATCATAATCCCTCGTATCTTCGCCAATAAATTATCCTCCCACATCGTCTATACTCTGATAGGCAGGTCAATTAGAATCGCCGAAAGCACTTTCACAGCAAAGATCCAAAATGAGCAAACACAAAGAATCACTAGTTCAATGAATCGTTTCGCAGAGTACTTATGTGCAAATATTAATCAAACTATATAGATTCCATATTGATTAAGACATTGCCCATCGTAAAATTTCAAAAACGATCCAATATTTAAGAAAACAGGGTGAAGTGCACCCGGTATATGACCAAGTTACGTTTGCGATATTACCAGAGCAACTTCTAACGATTTAACCCACTCTTACAAATGTGAACAAATCAGAAGGCAATGAAGGATGGAAGAGAAGTTATGTTTGATCGTGGATAGAGCGGCAATGGGATAGCAACGTCTAGGCTGGTAAACGAGAGAGCGATGCTTCTCACGTTGAGGCGTGACGTGACCTAGTGATGATGCGTGACCAACCTCTTTCGACTAGTCGTGTCCGCTAAAACAAACATGGTCAGCATCAATATCGAGGACCTATGTAACTATTTATTTTGTGGATTGTTTACCGCTACAAAGATAACATATAGAAATTGTTTTCATCTAACTCACACGAAATAAACACATTAAAGATATAAGTCTGTTATCATTGACTTAAGGTAGTATCGCAGTGATTGGTACTTTATTTAATTAAACAAATCATTTCACTAGTAACTCACCTCAGAATGTTCTTTAATTTTTAGCAGGAAGTATTAACTAGTGCAGTTCAAACATGTCAGAAGTTATATATCATAATTACAAGGTTAGACTTGATAATTTCAAATAAACTCAGCATTGGATGGGTTATTAATACAGTAATAGATATGTCGAATTTAGTTGTGATTGTTATACTACTCATTAGTAGTTGAGTGTTCTTTGCGTAATTTGTAATTTGCATTTCATTGGTCAGTTATGACCAAACTTTGTAGACATTGTTTTCTATTAGTTGGAACAGTGTTTGTCTGGTCAGCCATTTTGTTTGGCATTACTTTTGAGTGCTTTTTGCATTAGGTGCAGATTGTTGTAACCGTTTTGTTGTTGTTGCTTAATCACCTTGAATGTAAGTGACTAATAAATTAATAATTGTTTGTTGTAGAACCATATCAGATTTTTATATCTGTTCCAATGTAAATATTCCGAACACTCAAGACAGTTTTTTGACTCTATCGACTTCGTGTGTGTTATTCCGGGGAATTTAACGCGATGTGAAGTGAATCCTACAATATATTTGTAATATTCCAGTGAGTAGAAATTAAAATTTCCAACGATTCGTGGCTTAGTGAAAGTCGCTTCTTCATAGAAAAATGAATAAGCGAATCGAATCAACACAAGATTAAATAATGCACACTAGAACGAATCAAAATAAGTTCGCAAAATCAAAATGCAAGTCTGATTGTGTCATGTCAAGTTATTTGGGTCAATGTAATTTAATGTGAGATATACTTGTGTAAGTTAACGTGATGTGAAAGGGCACGAAAAATATGTGAAAAGGGGATAAAATTGCATGTGTGTTCATATGAATGAAATTCGATATGCAATAATTATTATCGCTTAGATAGAAAGTTCGTGGTGGATGATTAGTAAAACTTTCGCTGTTGTTAAGCTCGGTTGGGTCTAACTGTATGTAAAGCGCCTCAGCTATTCGTCCTTCATTATGATTAGAAAACCTCGAATAATTTAGATATGTTTAATATTGAATTTATGGTTGTGATAGGTGGTAACAAGTGTTATCGTTGATTTGATTCGTAATTTTTAAACTTCAGCAGGATTATTAGGAGGTCGTTTAGTGTAGCTTTTATGTTCTTTGGCACGAGTTATGATTTCTCCAGAAGACTATCTAATATAGCATCACAATCAACACAACCTAGCCTGTAGACGTAATTTTGTGAAAGGGACTTGACATGACATGATCAGACTTGCATTTTGATTTTGCGAACTTATTTTGATTCGTTCCACTGTGAATTATTCAATTTTATGTTGATTCGATTAGGTTATTCATTTTTCATTGAAGAAGCGACTTTCACTAAACCACGAATTGTCGGAAATTTTAACTTCTACTCATTGAAATATTACAAATATGTATCATTTTTATGACAAATTAGATTGGCCATTCGCTGAGTTATATCACAAATTGATGGAATTTAAAATTCTATCTGTGAACACCAATATACCGATGTAGATGTTTAAGCGTTCACCCTGTTATTTAAATGTTCTTATTTCAATTCCTTGTTGGAATCGAGAGGCCACATAGCTGAGACAACATATCCATCTAGTACTCCTTAGTTCTTACCGGTATCTAACCGAGATCAATCAATACCAACCAACAAAATTCAATTAAGTCTATTCTTTTTTTTTAATCCATTTTTCTTAAAGAGTTGTTTTTATTGAAATTTGATCTTGCGTACTATTCGCTTACATTGAATGAAAAACGTTACTTTTATGCATGAATCTAATGTAAATAAGAAGGTATTTAAATAAACAATAATTAATTTGTATAAATTTCATTTAATTTATATTGTTCCTGTTTTGATAGTCGACGACAGTCCAACGTCATCATACCATATGAATATAGTAACATTTGTAGTTTTCTGTCTATGTATTCATTTGATTAAAATAAATGGTAAGATTTTGATTGCATAATATTCATTGAGTTTTTCAATAATATTTCTTCTAAAATAATGATGAAATTGTTTCATCATGATAATGTTCTTGTGTAGATTTACTCTAAATATTAAGTGATGAGATTGGGACTGACTAACTTTAGAGATTTTTTATAATTAGGATTAGCTTGTATTATCCTGTTGATTTATAATGGACTGAAACTGGTCAGTATCTGTTGCCATATGTGCATCCTAAGCGGATTGCCTCGATACAGCGTTATTACACAAGTTATGTATTGAAGTTGGATTGTGACTGGCAAGCGAAATCCAGGACGCGCGTTTCGTCCTATTTGCGACTCATCGGCTGGATGTACCTGCATCCCAATGTTGATGTCTTTAGTCCTCATTTACTGATATACTACTTGGAGTAATGATACATATAAACGTTAGGTATAAAAATAAGTGCCAGATTTAATAGTTTATAGATTTCATTAGTACACTGAAACCACTGGATTGTAATTCATTTGTCTAGTATTTAATTTTCAATCATCAACTAATGTTATTGGTTAACATTCAACACAAAATAGAGATGATATAATAAAAACTCAAGGAAAAATTCGAAAACCAAATGATAGACGTGTGTTTGTGTTATGTATTGCGGAAAAATACACAAAGCCCTTGATAAGTGTTAATCAGTATACGTAAACATCTGCCCCACGACTACCAGTACCCCCTAGCCGGAAAAAGAAGAAAACAACGATTTATGAGCCAAAAAGACACAATCCAGTTCAATTCAATTCAGTTGTATTGTATTTCAGTGAATGGGTGTAACTTGTACACGACTAACTAACTGTAGTCCACGGTAAGAGACAACACAATAACAGAAAATATACTAAACGGGAGGATAGAGTAAGAGGAACATAACAATAATAGAAATGTAATGTTTACATTACATAAATGAATTAGTCCTCTAAAACACAGCTCAGGAAGTTTTTCACCCTTCGTTAGTGGACCGACATAACAGTTTGTATTTCGTCGGGCATAGTGAATGCAAAATTATAATTGATACAAATTAGTAAGCTGAATTACAGAACCAGTCATTAATTTAACCGTATAAACACATCCTTTCATTAATCAGTAGTCCATTTAAAAATATATTTATTGAAGAAACATCTTGGATGCTTCGTTACCTGATTTCAGCCGTTGTAATCCCATGTAAGTCTACCATATGATTCATCTTACTTCAATCATCTGTATCGCACAATGAAACAGAAGGGAAATGATTGTCACCCATAAAGTGCGAAATGCATAATATGTCATATATGTTTTATTACTGAATATTCTGTATATTTTCAACTGTATGGTCTCTCCCCACCTTATGTTCTAAATAACATGCTGAGTGATAATGTTGTAGAATGAATAGCTGTTGAAATGTCTAAGTAATAACACTACTAATACATAAATTATACTTAAATCAAGTTAAACTGCATTTAGTATAGAAGTTAATTTAAGACCTACAGCAGTTACTTGAATTAATCAAATATACTTACAGGGAGTCAAATCACATTTATGAAGTACTGATACTATGAGAATGTTTGCTGATTAACTGTTTCCGTTCATTAAATTAACAAAACCTATCAAAGGGATTGATCATTTTAAATTTCATTCTATTCACTTTGATTTAAGCTACTCCAACCAGTAAGCCAGGTTAGTTGATAATCTTCACATAATATTACAGTGTATGTATACTATTGAATTAATTGACATATAATGAAGCAATAACGAATTAATTTTTATAAAGAGACATTCCTACTTCAGTATTGTCGATTCGAGAATATGTAACTCAATAATTTTACAAAGAACTGACTAAAAGTTTGCATTAACTGAGTGTTACCAAGTAGTTGTGATGTAGTTTTAATAGAATATACCAGTTGCAACAATCATAATAAATACCCAAGATGTAAACTAGTGTACAGAAACGAACATTCGGAAAGTATAAAAAAACATCGAACCTTTATGTAAACTGTTATACGGCCTTAGGAACTTCTTTAAACAAGGCCAACAGCCTTTAATATTTTATGTATGAACTCTGGTTGTCAGGTCTAAAAACTTCTTTTCATGAACAACGACACAATGAGTATAACCCAGTCTGCTTAAATGCCGGCTTCCTAGCTATTTGTCCATATAAATTGTAGTCTCTGGTATGACGTACTTTTGAATAATGAAAATTAACATTCTTGCCATTCGATATAGGATATACTAGAAATATCTCTACCTGTTTTTTATCACAAATATATCAAAAACCTGATGCTCAGTACACACTAATACCGTTCTAAAGTTCCTTCCTCTGTCAAATTTTCTTCTACTAATGGCTGTTTCGTCAACCACAACAATTCTACTAAGGCGTCAGAAAGTTCAGTAAAGCCGCAACATGATTTTCAAGCATACATCTTGACATTACTCACCCGACATTTCACTAACGTTCATTAAAGATGCTAAGATAACTGTCACCAACATTATCCGTTTGTGCTGAATTGCGACTGGCTAGTTGATTTTAGGACACGCAACTCGTTCGATTTGGGACTCGTTGGCTAAGTGTACCTGCATCTCAACAATGACTTCCACGTCGGGACTCGAACTCAGTTCACTTAGTGTCATATGCCACCGCTTCCACCTACACGCTACTGAGTCAAGATAGCTTCACTTTTGCAATGGGTATGTATGTATAACTGGAATGTATTTGAATCTTCCCGTTGATTTGTCAAAGACTGAGAGTGAAGAGTCCCAAACAGAATAGATTCTCCCTCTCCCCCCAAAAAAATATTTAGTTTAATATGTGAGCAATTTGCAGACTATACTGTTCAGTCAGTAGTTTTGTTATAATTCCTATTGTGGACATTGATGATATCACAAAGACGTGACCAGCGGAGTGAAACCGTGTTGAGTTCAAGGGAGTTACTAACAGATAACAATGGGTAAAGTCGTGATATTATATTACGAATCCACCGGGTTCGAAATATCAATCATTGAGGCCCATCTCAGTGGTCTCTAGTGGTAAAGCACTCACTATGGAACCAGAAGGTCCTGGGTTCGACTAGTGGTTACGCACCACTGAGTCGTCACATACTAGGACAGAACGGCTTTTAAGTGCTTCAAGGTGGTCAATGGTCGCTTAATACTAGCTACTTCATGATATAATACTAGGCTTTATTATCGCATGTTGTACCGAGTTCTTCAATGTTTGCAAACTCTTCATATATATGGGACTGGAATAAAAGTACCGAACGAAACAAATGCTTCGATTTTGATTGCATTACAGATTGAATGTATTGGTGGATTAAAATCCTGGATAGAACATTTTGACTGTTATTATTATTGCATTATTTCATAAAACAGATTTATTCAAAGAAAGTATCTCTTCTTAACTAATTCATTATCAAACTGTACAATCGCATATGTGATAAACTATAGATCGATCAGTAATTCTAAGAATCTGATTAGTTGTCATGTGAAATACTGAACGCAGTATTCTAAATAATCAGTTAGTAATTGAAGGGAGAATTTGCGAAACATAAAAAATGTGCAATCAGGATGAAGACGCAGTAATTATGACTACTGTTAGATTAAGGTGAAGATGCATAAATGAAAACGGGAAAATCTGAATGGAGACAGTGTTTGTTGTAGTGATAATGATAATTGTTATTATAATAACAGTAAATGTGAATAGAGGTAGAAATGAGATATGAAGATAAAGAAAAGTATAAATAAATAACTAGTGTGGACTCTAAACCAAATCCATGGTAGAGACAGTGATCATTAAAATGACATAACTTAAGCTTCAAGTTGTGAATTACTAGAGCTTCTGCAATGTTAAGTAAATTCAGACGTAGGTCTTATGGTTAATTTTACAGAATTTTAAAGATTATGTCAAATGATGAGTCTGAGGCTAAATACCCTAAATCTACTATATGATGCAGAATAGACGATATGATTGACCTGAGCTTTTCTTTGCTCAGCCATGTCGGAAAATACTCTCGAATATGAGAATGTTACTTCAATGAACAACCTACTTACTTATCGCTACATAAGCAAGTAAATTGTTACATGCACATTGAATTGGTCAGTCATAACTGCATGTGTTTTAGTCGGAGATAAATAAGAGGGGGTGGGCTTCTGAAAGTATTAAGATTTTCTTATGGAAACATCATCCTAATCAACCATTTCACTTGGTCTGTAAGTGCTGCTTCTCCTTCATATTTTTTCTAATCAACAATGTAGGGCTATCGGTTTTGTAATATGATGAATTTCTGAAAGATCAGCTAATTGTGTTTGCAAATTGCTGTTGTATTGTAAGCATAAAGAGTTGATTAGGTTGCATTTGCTAATTATTTAGAACCAACTGTGGAAGTCAGTCAGTTGTCTGCTCAATTTAGATTTCCTACAGATTGATTTCTTTAGAGATCCATAATTTATTCTAGTAACTGGAACGTCTATGAATTGTAGTTATGAATTTTATCCTTGTTCTGTTGTAAAATTTGGTAACACATGGCAACTATTAAATGATTTAAGGATACTCTAAATGTCTAGATTTTCATCATATATTATGAATGTGTTATCGACATACCTCTTACACAATACCAGATTGTTGACTGTCGTCACTGGAGTACTTGTTTTGAGACTGGCCGTTAAGAAATTAGTTAAGTGTTCCCAGTGGAGAACCACTTGTCATCCCAACTACCTATCTTTAAATATTAACACTGAAACTCAACTGTACGTTTATTATTTATTACCCATATACTAAAATGTGCTTTTGTAATGTTTCTTATTGATTTCAGTAAACACAGATGCCACGAAGGATAAAAGTCGTAAGTAGAAGGGCTAATTAAATAGATGGAACTTATTTCATTAAAATCATTCAATTGTATGCTGACAATAAGTCATACTAAAGTTTTTCCTTAATTTCCTGTTTAGCTAACAATACTGCATTGAAACGATTATGAAATTAATTTATTTTACTACTTACTTTCATTATAACTACTTACTTGCATCTAATACAGTCTTATTCATTAAATACAACCTTTTAGTTTCATTTAAAGAAAGTAAGTAACAATAGTGATGTCACGGTATGCTATAGTATTTTAGATTATTTGTTATACGTTTATTTGCTTAGAAGTGTTTCACTTCGATATTCACTTTGTAGAGTAAATATAACTGTTAATTGAGAATGTAGGTTAATCTTAGTGGTTAGTTGTTTAGATGAAGGTAAAATACAACATAACATAGTTTTACCAGATCTGTGGGGGGGGGGTTATGTTTAATTTTTTCCACAATTAAATAAAGTATTTGGAAAGAACACTCAGAACACCTTTCAATTAAATATTTGTTTGGAATATGTGATTGCATAATGACAAGTATTGAAATTCATTGCTTCTGATACCATATACAACTTCAGTAATCCAACTCCTTTAAGTCTCCAAATCACGAACTAGATGAGAGAAGAAAAATGGGAAGGAATGTTTATTCCAGTTAATGTCAACTATGTACAAAATACTCGGGTTTTCTGTAAGAATGAGATCTTTGTTACAATTGTTCAGTCCGCTAGCAGTAGCTATTATACCATCGGAATACAATACGTCAAGATTCTGGGAGTTTTTAACGAACGGTAATTAGATGGAAAGTTTGTTGCTTCATCAGGTCTTCTGATAGCTTCGTTGGGGTTTCTGGGATCCATAGCCAGTTAGCCAGTTTTACGCAACACATAACTTCAATGTTTATATGCTACCAATGACATCAATGTACGTGGTCAAATTTCCATATAAATTTGAATGATTAAGTTTCAACATTCTGAATCATAGTTACTCAAAGATTATCAGAAAAATTTATTTAAATCAATCAGTCATCAACAGGCATGCAGTACATCAATCCGTGAGAAAAATATCAATTGGTCACATTATTAAAAAAATAACCAAACTCGATATTCAACAGAGATCGAATGGTAAATGAAAAAAGTGAAGTCTATGAAGGCAATTATTCATTAAAAAAACCATATATTTAAATTTAATTGGGATAGTCATTTTTATGGAGATTAGTTATTTTATTTGGTTGAATATGTCACAGATTGATGTTAGCAGGGTACCACTGAAAACCAGGAAGCACTGGACAGCTGTTTCGTTCTAGTGTGAAACTTCTCAGCAGTGCGCACCCCAGATTCCTCACCAGGGGCTTCAAGTTGAAGCGAACGCCTAACCATCTACACCACTGGGTCGCGCTACATTTCAAAAATTAATGGAAGTGAGAATTCTACAATTGGATGCCGACCCAGTGGTGCAGATGGTTAGGCGTTCGCCGTCAACCTGAAGCCCCTAGTGCGAAATCTGGCGTGCTCACTGCTGAGGAGTTCCATACTAGGGCGAAACAGCTGTCCAGTGCTCTCTGGTTTTCAATGGTACCCTGCTAACATCAATCTGTGATATATTTAGTCAAATATATTTAAATATTAAAAATGTATTCAACGAGTTAACGAATTAAATTCAATATGAACTTTAACCTTCAGTACCGTCTAATAGGTTCGTCAGTATTTACACTCTAATATTATTCCTGTTGAATAACATTTTAGAAATCAACTTCCATTATCTACTTTCATCTTCTAAACCACAATAGAAGACTCAAAACCAGTATTTATTACCTCAAACGCCTAAATTGTTAAGAATTTTGAGTTGATTCCTTGAGAATACACATATACCAACAACAGCTGATTAAAATGTACTAATGAATACCAACTGAGGGGCAATTTAAACCGTTACTTATAACACAATTGTTATGACATTGCTGATGATTTCCTAGAGGAAGCTAACCGATGGAACTTGCACTAGGACTATAATTAGACTGAATTTGGGAACGGTGATTGGTTGCACTTTCCCTTAGCGGCAAAGCCTACCTCAGAAGTATGGATAGTGTAAACAAGCGCCAACGAGTGACGGCTAAGACTAAATCATTTATTAAATAGAAAACAATGTCTTTTATATATTGTTTACTGGACCAAACAGGCATAGGAATTACAAAATACATTAACGACTGGACCAGGGAAGTTGTGCACAAAATACCAGATAATGAAGTCATAACAAGATTATAACAACTCGAGAAGAAAAACGGGTATGACAACAGTTAACGAGTCTATGAAGAGTGTACAGTTTACATAATACGAATAACATATTAAGTCTTCAAAGAATGCAGTTTTGAAGTAAGTGTCCCGTTATCGAGAAGAGTAGACTCTGTAAACTGTGATTTCCACTCCTTGCCCCAATATAACAACAATACCAAGAGTTACTAAATTATAATCTACTCATAGTGAAGAATGCAAACATTACACAAAATCATAAAGCCAGTTGACAGTGAATCTAACATACTATTATCAAACCACTAGTTTCGAATAAAACTGATTATGTCTTACAGTACTACTCAAATAATAGTATAGAACTATTGTCACTGCTTACTTACAAATTGAATTGAAATACCCACACAACATATACACGTGTACGTGTAAATAAGACACTCATATTTGAAAGTGAATTCATTTATCATACAAATATTTAGTGATTTAATTGTTTGTATTTATCTTAGATTGATGTAAGTTGGGTACGACTGAAAAACTAGAAATCAACAATCATGAAATTACACTTTATTTGGATGATCGCTCTCTTCATTTGTTTCCTGTAGTTACACTTTAACTCTGACATTTGTTTTTATTAATAACACTGTCGTCACAATAAAAATGCGACTTAATGACTAATACAATGAAGTGAGTATTAAGTCATTACGTCCACATTTTATCAAAAGTAGTAAACACTGAGTAAACGGAATGTATTTGAATTTCCCCGTTTATTTGTCATGGACTTAAACTGATCAGTCTTTTTTGTCATATGTGCGTCCTAAAAAGATTGCCTTGGAGTGGGCATCAGTACCTGGATTCAGGCACATCTAACTGACAAGTCTCAAGTAAGACGAAATGCATATCCTGAATTTCGCCAGCCACAATTCAACTCAAATAATATTAGTAAACAGGATTTACTGATTGTATTTATTGATTAAATGGTTCTTTCAATTCTGTCTTATTTGTATTCTTATACTACAGAAATTATGGATATATGTAAGTTATACAAATGTTTCTAGAGAAATCATTTGCATTTGTAAAATGTGGATTGACGTCGACCAGTAGTTCGCTCCACTCAACTCAGTTGAGATAGTGTAGTTGCCCAGCTTACATAAACTTAAGCTAAAGCCACACCATTCAATGACTTCGAGTGAATTATGTTGGTCCCGACAAATTAAAATACTTTACTCAATGTTCAGAAACCATTAAGTACAGTATGACCTTGTTGGAGGCTTAGTGTATGCTAACTCAATACATCAGTTAGGTGAATTAGGAACAGTGAGATGTATAAGCTGCTGTAAAACCACATACCTGTAAAAGAACTTTTATTAATTTATTGACTGATATCTACGGCGAAATTAAACTTTACTGACAAACATTATGGATTTCTAATTATCTCAAAGTGTTTATTAGTAAATAACGATACAGTTGTAGAAGAAACGGTAATATAATATGATAAACGACATTAAAAACTTGAAAACTTTACGGAGAATAAAACGCTTTTACATTACCCATAAGCTTTTAAAGATTAGAGATAGGTTTACTTATTTTAAGGTCATAATATGACTAGTAAGTGAACTCATATATATGACTCCATATCATGTTAATTCTTAAAGATATAAGAAATTCCTTGAAACGCTGCTAGTATGCTTAAATATTTTGTGTGCGTATAGAAATACTTCGGTTGTCAAACTGTCTTCAGTGTATAACAACTCGATAAACATAGCCAACTCTTACAAGTGGCTGCTACGCACTCTAGTAACGTTGCTAGTATTGTTTAGTGTGGATGCCGGGTTAACTGGCATCTGTATAATTTACATCACAGCTAACAAACAAATTTGCCATAGTGTTAATCTAAACCCAGTTACGAAGGCTTGCGTTTTGATTGAAATCTTAATCCAGCCTCCTATCTCCCCCCCGCTTTCCCAATTTATACTATGTGAAGTTAATATTGTTTGAATTTAAATCACTGATATAAGGAGGGTATATAAACTATTCATTTCTAGAAAATATTGTCTATTCCTGATAAAAAAACAGTAATAATCGTTAAGGCAATAATACAGAGTTCGGTTCACATATAGTTACCTCTACTGTGAACTTATTCCAATGTATGTTAACGTTAGTTGCCTAGTCACTATAGTCACTGATTTCTGGTGATAAATGGTTGGAAGTATGGTTATGTTAGAGTGATTTATGAGTAAAATATACCGTATTTGTTATATCTTGGGAAATGTGTGGCCAACCACAAAAAGTGGAAAACAGTAACCATTGATAGGGCCAATCAGGATACTCACACGTCTACCCTATCATTACTAGTCTACAAAGTCAGAATAAACAATATAAGAAAACTGACCCAACCACCTGACAGTCCGATTATATTTCACTCATCTATTTATATACATGCAAAACTTGACAACACAGTGGATGAGCAAGAGGAATAATACTTATAAAGGAAACAATAATAACTAAGAACTTAGGGTGCAGTTACATAATTAATTAATTGTAGTTCTTGAATGACAAACTGATATGCCGGGCACCTAACAAAGACTGACTATCTTCGAGAACTGTGCTTTAGAACATTATTCCAATTATTATAACTGTGGATAGCGTAATTATTTCATTTCTATGACTGTTATGTTCCCCATGCCCGGTTCTCTCGTTTTGTATATTTGCTCTTAGTATATTGTTTATTGCTAAAAACTTCAGCTAATTAGATATGTACAAGTTGTCACTGCCACTCCTTTGTTCTGTATCAATATTAGATTCTTGATTGGTTTAATGTGTGGTCTGGTTTTATGTATATATAAGGTCGTGATTAAAATATAATACGATCTCGCTCTCTCCGTTTTCCGGTTCCCAGTTCTGGTTCTTCTATTGTCGGCCTAGGGGGGGAGTAAGTGGGCTTAGATCAGTTGCGCATTACCAACTAGGCACACATCTCATTGGCGTTCGTTACACCCACTCAAAACCCTCTCTCTTCTTTTCTTCACGTCATAACACAAACAATATGATCACAATTGATGAGTCTAGTGAAAAATTAGGGTGATGTAAACATGAAAATAATCGATTTATATTTACTCAAAATAGATGTGATAATCTTCTGAAGATTATTTTAGAAAGTTAATTACCCATGTTGAATTAAGGGATATAACATTAACATATCATGGCAATAAGCTAATTTATTGAATAACCCACTCTTCATTTATGTAAGTACTGTTCATTCATTAGTGAATTTGAGTAACAATGATTGTGTTTTTCAACAATATATTCAAATAGATAATCATTGGGTGAATCAAAATGGTATGTTATCTTTATTATAAATTAACAAAAGACTAATTCTATGCTAAGTAACATTTTAATCGCTTTTATGTAACAAATTGTATTAGTAATGAAATATGTGTTAATAAGAGCTGATTGTGAGTAGTATTTCAATTTATATTTATTCTATAGATTATGATCCACCAAAGGATAGGTATGTAAATTATTAATAACATGTTTACGTCAATTCTATCATTGTGAAGTATGAAAGAGATTGATTTATTCTAAGTAAACAACAATAAAACAATCTATTTATACATGCAGTGCATCAAGACACCCACAAACAAATAGATATATAGAAAAACATCTAGGTTATTATTAGTTGATAACTGTTAGAATGAATAATAAGTAAGATTGATATGTAGATCGCAAATTCATAGGCTTGAGACCAACTAACAAAATCAGTATGTAGCAGTCACTGATAATTTTAATGAATTTTCATTCTGTTTACTTTGTTATAAATACTTCATTTATTAGTGTGTTATCTTGTTAATATAAAACCATTTATTATTACGAATTAGTTAATTTCTTTTCAACCAATCGATATAATTCCGAGTATTGTCAAGTTGTATCTCCTCATTTCTGCAGCTATTTGATTTGTCTTTCCGCTCTCCCACATTGTTCGCACATTCCATGTACCTATAAAAATATTTGCTCTGGTTGTTAGAAGGGGGGCATCGACCTCATGACTTCCAAAGAATTTCGGCTTTCATCATGAGGCGTCATTAACAATCCTTTTATTCCCAGGACAGAGTTTAAATGGTTTATCTTGTTTAATCTGGTTATCGATTTTTATCAAGCTTGGGTTTTACGGGAAGGGGATGCTAGCCCAATGCCCAACCCTCCTCCTTTACCCGGGCTTGTGACCGGCAGTAACCCTAGGAGAGCTACAGGCGGGCGTAAGTAAAAGTAATCCATATAATATTTCTCTTTGTTAATAAAGTGGTGACAGAGATCAGGTGATTGACATTATTGAATTAAATCTGGGCGAGTGATAATTGAGCATAAATGTGATTGCTTGTAAAAGCTCCCACCCGCCCCCACTCTAAACCCAATAAGTGGATAACAGAAAACAACAGACTAGTCGGTCTTTTTCATGTAACCATATCACACAATTTTATACAAAATATTCGAGACAAAATTCATTAAACTCACTGATGACTGTTAAATACTGTCGTAGTGGGTCACTCGTGAATCTAAAAAAATGGCAATAATTAGTGAATACAACAAGTCCTTCCATTATAGCACGAACAACTGTAAGGTTATTATCATATATGTACGACTCAGGGAGAATAACTAACTTTTGAAACTGTCATTTAGTAAGCGACCTCATTTATTTGGGGAACGTGTAAATCGATTATTTCATCTCTATTATTGTCGTGTTTTGCTTGCCTTAACCTTCTGCTATACCCATAAACTGTTATCATATCACTTTTTATTCAACAACAATAACTAATTAATTGTGTATCTGTTCACTCAGTTCTTTGTCATTACTATTCTTTTTGTATTAATGTTATTCTTCTTATTGGTTTACTGTGTGATCACATTTTATGTGTATATAAATGAATGAGTGAAATATTGTTTGACTTGTTGGTTGCTGGCCCACTTAACTTGTGTTCTTCGAACTGGCTTGAAAACTAGGAATTATGGGGGGTAGATGTGCGGGCACAGAGGAATGACCTTGGTTCCTGTTAAAGTTATTATCTACATATATCGTGATCGGTGGTATTTCACGTCATATGAATTAGAAAGAAGTAAGATAGTTATGATAAATATCCACCCAGTGGCAGCACAATCAACTTTGAGGTTAACAGCTTATTAAACAGAACTGTACTGTAGTCTACAATATTACAAAGACCATATATATAGACTTATAAAGGTTAGTCCTATTCGTAAACGCAAAGCTGATACGAAAAATAACTTTCACTGTTAACCTAAACACTAAATTTAATTCAAAACATTAACCAAAAACTATGATTCTAGCCCTTATCCTAAACTTTATTTCATAACCTTTATGTTAATCCCTGTTGTAACAATAAAATCAATGTTGAAATAGCGTTCTATTGGTACAATTAAATAGCTTCTAAAATGTGTCCAGGAATTTCGTCTCTATTCGAATTCGTAACTTTAAGGTTTTTCTAACAATGAACAGTATATACGCAAACAAGGTTAAAGCCAATAATTGAACCCACCACAAAATATCAGTCAATCTTACCTTTTCAAGCGTGAATAAAAAAGAAGGCAATAAGTTGATACTCCAAAAACCTTCAGTTCTATTTCTCCCTAACTCCATATGTATACAGTTACAAGGACAATCTTTCCATAGGCAAAATTTTAGGAAATAAGGAATGACGGCAATCAACAAATAAACAGTGGAAACCAGTTGAAAAAAGACATGAAGGGGGAATATTGGTTACAAACACTGCTATAATCAACAGAAAGTAAACAAATTTATGGGTAGATTTATAAGGAAAAATAAAGAATCTCTTTTTTATAGCACCACCCCTTTTATTAAATATATTTTTTTCTTGTGATCCATCTATTTTGAGACCATCAAACTTTTAAAAACGTTTTACTCAATCTTTAAGCATTTAACATTTATTTGTATTGTGTATTAGATGTTGATCACGGAAGAAAATATCCATTTACACTGATTATGTTTTTTTATTAATTACTAACCGATAACAATATGTGACGCTGATAACCTCATTGATTTATTTGGTTTATTAAAGTCGATCATGATTAGTTTCATTTATTACCTAACTATCTCAGTCAATTCACAAATCCCCGAAATATCGTTAGTAAATTGAACTCGCATCAGACTATTTCAAGGTCAGTTGGAATGCCCTTGAAGGTGAGATACAAGATAATCGAAGTAAGTGAATAATGATCACACGTCTAAGTGATTTAGTCCAACTTGTACTATAACTATGACCTAACTACATGAATACAGATTAGTTTTCATAGTGCCAGAGTGACCAGATAATTTCCCCTGAGATAGAAAACAAGTAAACAACACCAACATGTAGGTATCAATGTCAAGTCGGTTATTGAGTAAACACAATGGATTCTACATATATCACATATTGGACCAATTCGTACTAAGAAATACAAAATACATTCAATACTGAACTAGTGGAATTGTGAACTGAAATCGGGATAACTGATCCATAATAAAATTACAACAAGTAAGTAAGGAGAACATATGTAACGATGAGTAAGCGGCTGCAATTTAGGCAATACAACTATCCTAGTTACTGAATGTTTGACGAATGTGGCTTATTTGTTATGGGTCCTAATACCACAGAAAATAAACTGGATAGGTTATGAATTCCGATTGTTTATCCTGTTATAACGTCAATATACCGGAATAAAAATGATTTATCCTCACCTCTAAAAGTTTGTTCAACTTTTAAACGGAACTCTATAAAATATGATGCACATTATGAAAGTTACATCTTATCAAATTCCCAGCTAACTGGTTCAGTGTAAAATCTTATGCATCATATTCATATCGTCAGATGGTAGTTGCTCGTGTCTATCAGTTTTGATATAGGCTAATATTTTTCCGAGAAATTCAATATTTTCCCATTTGTATTAATAAAAGACAATTGCTGTGGTTACTACTCGACGATGTCAATGCTCATAAAGCAAACCATTTTTTTTAAGTTGCATACATTCGAGGAATTCAGATTATCGATGATCATTATTGAGAATGAAATTTATGATTCTGTGGTGTTCACTTCAATAGCACTAGGTAGACTGATTTGAAATTGTTAAGATATACCATATCTTGATGTGAAATTACAAAGTTTCGGACTTGTATTCTTTATGGATTGTTTGCATTGTAGTGAATTCTATGAAAGATTTTGGTAAGTAAACTGTGGTAATGTATCATTTTCTCATATTCATCCTCAATATTGACAATTATGTTGTCTAGTTAGTATGCAGAAATGTCAATAGTTGAGACAAATAATAAGATGAGGTCATACGAAGTTATTATAACTTCACTGTAACTATGTACCGTTGTACAGTCGGAATTATCAAGTACTATTGGCAGGATAACAATTTTGCAGTTTGGTTATACTGTATTCTATTAGATGGATGATTTAATTTCAGAGCTTTTTTCGTCATTACTAGACGATGTGATCGGCAAAAAATTTTAATGGAAATGAGCTACGAGATTACCTTTACAAGTGACTAGTAAATTGTTTTGTCGATTATGAATTTGATTAGTTGTTGTTAACACTTTTCCTATCATTTTTTCGTACGTTTATTCTGACCCCCTTCCTTCTTGACCTGATCTGTTTTATAATCGGCTTTTTCCTAATTTTTCTAATTGTTCGGAAAATTGGATCTATTTCAATATGTTTTTTTGATTGCTGATTCACCTGAATGATAAGCTTCTCTGATTTGCCTTGTTTTCTCTCTTTTGAAAGTCACCACATTTTTGCCGTCAGACCTGTCTCCACAATTTCCAGTATATATTAATAGAACAGAAGATACGTTGTGGTGTCTGAAGGCAGATTGATACTAATGTAGGGAGAGATCAAGAGATCAACTGATTTGTCCGATTTAATGTTTCTTACGGTTTGTGTAGTTTTTCTTATTATTTCATCCTTTGGTTTTAATATAATTGGTTGTAGTGGATTTGCTGGATTGTGTGAGACGTTTATTATTAACGACATTAACAGTCTGGTTGTAATTTTTGATATGCCGTTGGTATACGCTATGATGATCCATTTGTTAATTTTGTCGTTTGGTTTTGTGTTTGTAGGTGATCCTAGGAGGTATTTCTTTTGAAGTTGTATGAGTATCTGCCTTTTGGACTTGGTATTTTTCTTCGCTTCGTCAT
Organism: Schistosoma mekongi; assembly: GCA_034768735.1. Taxonomy (NCBI): domain Eukaryota; kingdom Metazoa; phylum Platyhelminthes; class Trematoda; order Strigeidida; family Schistosomatidae; genus Schistosoma; species Schistosoma mekongi. The sequence goes on from CM068310.1 coordinate 16,969,868, forward strand.
ATGATAAACGTGCCGTAGTGTGTCTTCTCTCCTCAGGATAGTGTTTGTATGCTGTTTATTTTGCAAGTTGTTGTATTGTTGTTATAATAATTGAGAATTTGGTCTATGTGAGTTCGTTTGCGACACTTTTGAGTTTTCAGTTTTCTTGTATTGGTTTTAATGATCAGTTATTCAATTCTTTTTTCTAATGTAAGTTTTCATATTTTCAAAGGTGTTGTTGAGAAATCTTATCTTGTTTAATGATGACGAATGTGTCGTTTACATCACGGATTCATGTTTTTGGTTTGATCATTGGTAACACAAGCTCCTAATATCTGCATCATTCTTTCTGGAATAGGGTCAGATATTCGTGTTCTCATTGGTGTTCCTTATGTTTGTTTGCATATCTAATCATCTAAGTGAAAGTATGTTATCTAGCGTAACTTGATGAGTTCTAATAGGCTTTGACTTTGAGGCTTAGGATAATTGGGGAACCATCATTTGTTGACACCAGTTCGACTGGGAAAACGTGATGGCTCTAAACAGTAAAAACGTAAAGATAACCAAAGAAATTTTGAAAGTTTACAACTCAGGTCAACCAGCAATCAATAAACACATTGAAATTGATCCAATTTTTCAGCCATTTAGAGAAATAAAATCAATAACGAGGCTTCGGATTAGGTCAAAGGAGGCATTGAATGGAAATAAACGCGGCGGAAATTACAGTGTCAACAGCAACCAAACACATTCAAGATAGACAGAAAATGTTGCTAGTCACTAATGGATAAAATCTCATAACTTACTTCTATCAGTAGTTGGCGCTAAAGAAGTTGTTCAGAGTGATAATAAAAGTTTTGAAACTAAATCACCCATCTCATAGAATATAATATAACCAAAATCATCCTCATAAAAAACCGAATCTTCTCTGCCAACCCAAGTTTGTCACTATATATATTTCCAAACTAAATTAAATGCAAATAATTTGAATGCATGACGCAGTCATGTGTTGAATACATAAAGGTATTCACGAGAATTAATATCACCACACACGAAGCTAACAACTGCCTAATGTTGATTGAATTTTATATATGTGGGGTGACAATTAGCGATTGGCTTAATTGACTATAGCTTTTGTTGTTATTTTGGATAATGTTATTAGTCGTTACTTCAAACAAAAGTGGTTGAGTCTACACCGATGACCAAGTCTCCAAATAGTTGCCTTCAAAAGTCTTATTGTCTTCACATGATCGAGGATTCACATTGTCAGGACGATTGTTTCCACACAATGAATACAATCATTGATCAAATAACGAAGCATTGTCTTTATTCATCAGATCGCTTGTTATCTGTGTTCTTCAAATGAAGTTCTTTCTAGCCTGGCTCTCCATGTTTTCGTTTTTTGCATCCTATTTATTCTGAACACACCTTACTTCTTACCACTTTTGATATTTTTGTGCTAATGAACACCTTCAGACGTGCCTTAATAAAGACGTGGTTAGGACAGTTAATAGATAAGTACTCGCTTAATTTTCTTAAAATAGATCATACGGTATACATTATTACGTTGTTTTTAATAGTATGCAGTGTCAACAGTTTACTGAAGTCGGCAAGACTTGAATTTCTTCAAATAGCAAAAGAAATAGCTGTTCGGATTGTCCAATTTTCTCATGTTACCGGATATTGCTAACAGACACTTATTTGATAATGCTTTAATGACGAATAAAAGAATGCTTTCATTTTAAGCAAATGTTTACCCAGTAAATACAATAACTATGAAAACAAAGCAAAAATTGATTCTTAACACTAGTTGTTAGTTGAGGTTACTGATCAAGAAAATATGCAAAACATTTTGAATGCTATCTTATGTTGGAATTGAGGTGATTATGTGAAGATAGGTACTAAGTTTAATTGTTTGTATTCGTGACAGAGTGACCCAAGTTTGGCACTAGTATGAATCAAGGATTACTGCATAGATGTTTTTTGTTCTACTATAGAACTTCATGTCCTCCTTCCATCGATTTATGCTCTCATCTAGCCAGGGAATCCAACGCAAAACTTTTAGGTTTCGCATCAGATGTCTAGCTATCTGCATCAAATGTTAGATTTCCCACTTCCACCAGTTTATGAAACAGCTCCATGATAATCTGTTGCCTGTGTTGATAACTGTTTCACCCCACCCCCCCCCGGACACTACTACATGTAAGTAAGCAGGATTGTTGATAACTTTTGCATTACCATAAAGTAACAACAAGCACTGTATACTTTTGTTGAACTTCTAAAGTTCATCATCTTTATTTATTATTTTTTATTTATATTCAAAGACCATAAAGGGTCTGTAATAATTTAAAACCAACATACAGTGTCATTTTGCGAAATGTAAGTAAAATTCGTCACAAATTTCCGCCTACTAATAAGTAGTATAACATAATACTAAAAAATTGTTGGTTGCCTTACAGTTTAACGCTCTCATTTGATGATGTCAGATGAAATCTCCCGATTATTGATTATGATATGGATAAATAAGAGTATGCTCACACTTATTACATAATAGATACAGCAAAATCCGTCACGCGTTAAAAGAGGATACAGAATCAATAGATTTTCAGATTACGATCCTGTCATTTATGATACACTTCATTTCAGTATAAAGTCATAGTAACCAAATCAAATGTCAAATAATCTGATTGCATCATCTTAATGTTACGTAATCTATGACAGTTAAGCAGATTATCTATTTCTTTTGGTTTTATTAACTTAGGCTATTATTTAAACATTGTTTTATGAATTCAAAGAATTTAGCGAAAATCATTCCATTTATTGGCTAATTGTGAAAGGCTCATCAGTTGAAGGTAAACAATAAATACATATGTAATTCAAAAAAAAAGAAAAGAAATAAAAAACATTTTAACAAGCCAACTTTTTAAAATAAAACACATTAATTAATGAATGTGTGTTTCGTTCTATTCATGATTCGTCAACTGAATGTAGCTGGTGTTTATATTATAACTCGAAATCAGTACTATATACTTTATTGGTTAATCACTGTGGAGTAATTAATCTGATGTTCATAAAGTTTATTTTATAGTACTAGTCAAGTTCTTTCATTGACTTTGCAAAGTGGTCATTTGTATATGTGACTTGATATGAATGGCTGCATATTGAGATGGAAGGTTGTTTTGGAGATAATCAATAGGAAACACAGGATCTAGGTTTCCTGTTATTTCTTACTTGTCAGTAAGGCGTACTTGCAGTCAACAGAGAAATTTGTGCTTTTCTCTTTCAAATTGTACAAAACCTAGGTCCAGAATCTTTCTGCTAACTACTCTCAAAGTATTATACTAGATACTTCAAGTACACTGACTACAAATAGACATAAAATATGCTTAACATGTATGGGGAATTTGTTAATGTAGTAGTTTGAGTTTACCCATTTTTAATGTTAAAAGGTGAATTAAATGTGTTTACTCAATGTAGTTTTTATATGTAAGATTTAATGATGTTTGATAAGTAGAAAAAATCTTCAGCATGGAATCATGTGATAAATATGAATCTACATACCGTTAATTTACTGTATTTTACCGACAACAGCGATATCAGTATCAAGAGAGAAAAATTAAGCGTATTGTTATATCAAACAATTCAAGAAGAATAGCTAACTGTTCGAACTATTTTTCAGATAACAATTTTATTTATACAAGTTATATATTTAAGTTGGATTGTGACTGGCAAGCGGAATCCAGGACGCGCGTTTCGTCCTTTTAGGGACTCATCGGCTGGATGTACCTGCATCCTAATGTTGATGTTTACACGGGGACTCAAACTCAGTCCGCTTCGTGCCAAACGCCACCGCGTTCACCACTAGGCTACTGTGACTGTATTTAAACAACAACATAATGGTTTTACATAAACCCAGTCTGATAATTGTTACTGTTACGTACGTAAAAGCATTCAAATATTACTGCTACAATACTCAGAAACACTATTTCTAAAGTAGAATATCCATGATTTTGAAAGTAGAACTGTAGTTAGCCAAATGTATAATTCAGAAGAACTCATTTCAAATTGCCACAGATTTTGCTATTTTGGCAAATTTGATGATTGAAAGAATAACAAGTTCAGAAAAATGCGATCACTATCCTTATTTAAGCATCTCAGCAACCTACTAACGCTGTAGATCTCTTTTCATACTCCACACTGATCTCCTATTTTTACTTTTGTCTCAATCATAATGTTACATAGGCGTCTTATGGATTACATTGCTGATTACTACTAATCTACCGAAGAACACTTATAACTCAACAGTACTAGTGATAATCAAAGATAAGTTACTTAAGGAAAAACAAGTGATTTGTGTCAATGAAGTTAAACGTAGAAGAAAGATCTGGATAGCTGAATGTTAGGATGAAGGAACATAAATTATGTTTGGAACATTTTTATAGATCTTTAGGAGATCTCAATAGGTTGGAAGAAAGGTTAGCGATTACACTGTACTCCTTAGGAACAGAATACAACATTGATTCTAAAGAAACAAAAATACTCCCAAAATGTTCCGCCACTTGACAGTGTTATAACGTGAGAAAGGTTTTGTCGGTTGGTTGTAGCGGACGCCTATTAAAGTGTGACTAGTTGATAATTCGCGACTGCCCTATGCCAATTAGGTCCCAAGCCGGAGATAGAAGAATAAAACAATAGACCAACCAGACAGATCGGAATCAGATTCAGATTATATTTTACACATTCCCTTGTATATATACAAAATAATCATAGTGATTATTCATCAAATGAAATTATCAACACTGTTAATAATACAATTAAATGTTGTCAAATGTGTTCACATACAAGTGATGAAAGTTTACAAATCATTTGTACAAAAAAAATCAATACAACTTAATAAAATGAACAATTGTGTTTCTAGGGATTTCGAATCCCTAACAACAATGCATAACTAAAGTTGAAAATACTGATTCAGTAATTCACAATCTTCATTTTATACTGATATAAATAGTTTCACAAATGAATTTTAAGCATAATTTTTAACTGATGAACATGTTAATTTACTTTTTTTCTTTTTATCCAATAGTACAATCTTTTTTTTTGTTTACTTTCTTTCAGATCAACTAAAGTCAAAAAAATCTCAACTATAGTTACAAAGTATATTTTCTTTTTATTTAAAAATACATGAAATTAATAATTGACTTTTCTTTTTTTTTTTTTTGTTTTTTGACAAATGGAACAAAATAATTTCACATTTATTCATCCTAATAGAATCATCCAAGTTTTTACACTGGTAAAACAACGTTTAACAAGTTTCCTATGTTTACAATGAAAAGAATATATTATAATTAATAATGATAAAATATATTAGTAAACAATGACATTATTAAAATGTACTTACAATGTGCATAGTTACTACATTCTAGAGTTGAATATACTGATAAACTACATTTAAACTTTTGACTAGTTAACTATTTTAAGAGTTCATATGAAATTAACAAAGTTTTAAAACTATAACCATCAAATTAACTTAATTTGTATTAAGTGAGATTTGAATTGAATTAGTCACTACTAGGCATAGTTTAATGTTGGTTGAATATCATTGAAAACCAAAGATTACTCGTTAATAGTGTGTACTTTCTATTCAACCAGATAAGATTGTTGCCAATTTTTATTTGTAAATCAACATCTATATATCCATCACTATAAAATATCATAAGTTGCCAACAGCTTTTTCAGTTGGATACTTAATTTAACTTAAAATGTTCTAATTGATATGTTGATGAAGAAATAAATTAGATAAGATAATACACTAATCTCGTGTTAAGTATAACAGTATAATGGTATACAGTATGCTCTTGACGATGTATAATAAACTGTGTTGTGATTAAAGAACTGTTCAGTGATTGAATTGTCATATTTCAGTGTTTCAGTGTTCCTATTATCAAGTCATTTCATACGGTTAGTTACAAATGTTACTTATCTCAAATGTAGGAGTGATATTCCATTGTTAATAGAAATGCACATTTATTCAACATTCATTTGATGATCATCTGATTCTTACTTGAATCGTTCAGTTGATGTTCTACAATAAGTTTAAAAAGTAATAGGTGACATACATATATATTTGTAATAAACCAGTAAGTAGAAATTGAAATTTCTGACGTTACATGGCTTAGTGAAAATTGTTTCTTCAGAGAACAAGTGAGTACTAATTTGTCAAAGCAACACAATCATTGATCGCCAAGGTGTAGTGGACAGTTGTTGTGTCCTAGTGTAGGACTAATCTGCAGTAAGCATCCATGACCCCACCATGGATCGGTAACATTAACATATGGCTCAGTGGTGAACGCTTCACCATTAAGCCACAAAATCTAGTCTTAACAGCCAGTATTTCTAACTCTGTGGAGTTCACCGGTGTGAGAGTGGGGATTGCAATCGACGAGGTTCTGCAAGTATATTGTAAGTTGGCTGAAGTTAGAAATGCCAACCATTAGGAACTGGTTCACTGGTGCAATGGCTAAGTGTTCGTCGCGAAACATTAAGGGTCTAAACTCGCTCTGTTGTAGGGTCGTGGATTCGCACTGTTAAAGAGTCTCATACATGGACGAAACAGCTGTTCAATGTTTTCTCGTGGTCAATATTTGTCTAATTCACACAAATTCATAAGGTCAACTTAATATTCTTGTTTATTTCTCTTTTGACACTGATATTTTCAAGTGACTTACGTATTTTCAAGTACTATAAACGCTGTTCAGTGAAAATGAGATTGCATACTTGTTAGGTTATAGTCACCAATGCTAAACATTTTGCATAATGAGCATTGAACATGAACTAAATCAAGGTTAAAAATACTACATGCAAACACTATAGTCACATAATTAATGTGTGCACATTATGTAATTCGTTGAGTGTACATTGATTCCTGGAGGCATTCAATACTTTATTGTATATCTACATATCATCCGGTAAGTATAATCAGTAACCAATGAATGAGTAGTATGTATAGGTTATGAAAGACAAAATCAAGTTTTAGAATGCCAATAATCAAAGAGTGGAACTAATTTATGCATATTCATTCATCATTTATTTATCTGTTACACCTCGTAGAACATAAGCCGTCGATCAGTATTCTCCAACCTACAGTTAACTGAGCTCTTTTATCAAGTTCTTCTCATGTAGTATTCATTCCTTTCATATCTGCCTCCAATTTTCGAAACAACATGTTTATCAGTCTTCCTCCTTTTCTTTGGCTTTGAGGATTCTAAGTTAGTACTTATCTTGTGATACAGTATGATGACTTGTGAAATGTATGTCCCATCTAGTTCTAGCGTTATTTGCTAAATTCTTCCTATGCTGTAAACCAATTAGCTTCTTCTTTTGCCAAATGCGGTTGTTACCGTTGGTGTCTGACCATTAGATCCTAAGTGTTTTGCATAGACACACACACCCACACACTTGTAACATAAATGATGCAAAGAAAACGCTATGTAATATTCATTCTATGATAACAGTTCCTCTGTAAATCTTTGTTATTTTTATGTTTATAACTCAACAAACAAATTGCGAACACGTATAAAACTTGAATAAATAAACAATTTTCTAGTGAATTTATTATCTTTAACTGGAAGCAAATGATCTCCCAATGTTTTTAATTCTACCATTATTTCCATATTTTTTCTTTGAATATTTCTTGGCAGTCAAGAAGATGTTTTATGTCGACATGAATGAATGACTTGTATGAAATAGTATTCCAGTACTTGTATATTCAACTGACTTCTTATTCGATAAGATATTAATTTATGTTTGCATTTGAGATGTATATATCTCTTTAAACAGATAAATGTTACTAATACAGTAATATTTAAAACAATTTATCTCATTGATAAATTTTGATAATTCAATATGAAGATGAATTTTATCAGAGTTGTCATTATGATACTATCAAAATTGAATAGTGATTGAATAGTGGTAGGTTTATTTTTATGAAGTACTGAATTGAAATAAACAATTCATGTATACAGGATATGGGTAGATAAGTAGGTAGGTGAAATGATCGTAGGTAACCTGTTGTATACACAAAATATAAGTTGACTAAAATAAATGAATCATGACCTCACGTCTAAGTGATTTAATCGAACTTGTACTGTAACTATAACCCAACTACATGAATACAGATTAGTTTGCATAATCCCAGAGTGACCAGATAACTTTCCCTGAGATAGAAAACAAGTAAACAACACCAACAAGTAAGTAATAATGTCAAGTCGGTTACTGAGTAAACACAGTGGATTCTACATATATCACATACTGGACTAATTCGTACTAAGAAATACGAAACACATTGAATACTGAACTAGTGGAATTGTTAACCGAAATGGGAATGACTGATCCATAATAAAATTACAAGAAGTAAGTAAGGAGAACAAATGTAACGATGAGTAATGAGTCCATGAAATGGCTGCAATTTAGCAATGCAATTATCCAAGTTACTGAATGCTTAACAAATGTAGCTTAGGAGTAAAGCGTCTTGATACCGTGAAGGCAAGATTCCATTGATTATGATTTCCAATTCTTTATTTTGTTATTACGGCAGGAAAACAGAGAGACAAGTAGGCAGGTAGCTGGTCATTGAATATACATGAAGTATACATTAATTATTTTTGTCATAGAAGTATGTTTTACTAACTTCAGTGTTAACCATATTGAATGTTAATGTTCTCCCTTAGATATTACCCAAGTACACTTAATCCATTCCCTTATAAAATCAATATTAATCAATACAATAAAAGTAATAACAGTGAATGATACATTTTTGATTACATAACATTTTTCTTTTACATAAAATTACTGTACTCAACAGATTACAAATAAATTCTTACGTATGGGAGATGATTTTTTAACTAAACCATAAAAACAATAGCATTTAATCAATCTATGTTAGTAACTAAATAAGAAAATTGAATATTGAATTAACAGAATTACATACATAACAATTATTTATTATGTTAACTAGTAAATTCAATATAAAGAATAATATTAAGTATATTAATAAAGATGATTAATCAAATGATCTATAAGGAATGATTTGAAATAAGAAATAATCAGTGTATTCAATAAATTTGTCATTAATCTCATACAGATTCAGAGAATAGATCTTTTTTCAACGTATTGATTATCATACTGTAAAAATTATGTCTATGAGATGTGTAATATTTAAACAAAACAATTCCATGAGAAAAATATAAAGAGTGAATGAATATGTACTATCAACATATAAACATATATTTGGCAATTATCATTTAATACGATTTATAATCATCTGCTTATGTTACGAATTGTTGGGAGTAGGGATTCTATCAATAAACACTAGGCAGCCTAGTGATGCAAATGATTAATTGTTCACTATTAGACCCAAAGTTCCTAGGTTGAATTCATTGATAGAATCAAGAATGTTAATTGATGAAGAGTATCATTCCAGAACGGAACATTTGTTCATTTCTTCATCGTTTTCAGTGGTACTCAAACAATATTAATTTGTGAAGAACCTAAACATATATACTAGGAACTGCTAAAAGACAAGTGAGTAATCAAACTGAACTACGTAATGGGAGATAATTAAATTGTTTACGTCTTAAAAATAATTAAGAAGATTAAATGAAATAAAGATGGAAACAATTGAGAGTAAAACTCAACGTGGGAAGGTGTGAATAAATAATTAAAGAATGGGGGAGGGAAACATATACTTTTTTAATAAGCAGTTACCGAGATATAGTTACTAATATTGTGGTGGATACTACTCATAAAGTCATCTAACGAGGGTAAAGCACGACGTAGCAGACTTGTCAAGGTGGCAGCCAACACCGATGGATCACTGTCTGAGGCCAGACGCACGCCCTGAACTTCTGCAACGCCATTTCCCTGTCCGCCAAACTGTCGAAGTCGGACGCCAGCCTGACCACAACATCTCCTAATGTGGCCCCGCCGCTAGCAAGCCCCACATCGTCGAACGCCGCCTTCTCACGCCGATGCAGCAGGGTCCCGAAGACTGTCACCTTCGCTATCTGTCCTCGCACATCGACCAGTTCCGCAATGGCTTCAAACTGCCGAAGGAATACGCCGACGTCTCCATCCTCAAACGGTTGTTGTTCGGCACCTTTATCTTGTCCAGAGGCAAAGACACCAAATGTGAAAAGGCCAGTTGGGCAATTATCCATTTGGTCAAAACAGAGTATGTCATAAAATATTAAATACATTACTTCTAATCATCGATTTGCACATTCTTTGCAGTCTCTCGTCCGTGTCGTTTGTCGGCTTGCTTCTCATGGATGTTCTCGATTCTCCTATGTAATCTTGCTTAATCCTTGCTGCCTAGCAACTCTCCTCATATGATGTTTACTGCTTCTATCCAATTTCCCTTGACGTTATGCTACCTACTACTTATTGATGACCATATGAGTAGTATCCACCACAATATTATTACTCCTACTACTACTAATAATAATAATAATATTATTATTATTATCACTATGGATTATTTATCGATAATGATAAGTGAGAGACTAAATCATATCTAATAGTATCCTAATAAAGTTGTTTTATTGGGGCAACTCAAGTAGAAACGTAAACTTTCGAAATTGTCTTTTGAAAGATTATTTCATTTATTTTGGTACATGCAAATCAATTATTTTTTTCGATTACTGTCATGTTCCCCTTGTCCTAGCCTCCCGCTATGCTCATGAAGTATCATTATATTGTTTTCCATTTAGCAACAAAAACTAATCAGCTATGTATCCCTCAATTCTTCGTCATTATCGTCCTTCTTTTGTATAAATGATGTTTTCCTTATTGGTCAGATAAGTAAGCTGTTAGGATTTTGCATGTACATAAAAGGATATGTAAAATATACTTTGACTAGTTGGTTGCTGGTTCACTTATCTTTTGTTCTTTCATTGGGCTTTGTGACTTACGGAGCAAATATATGAGCATAGAAAAACAATCTTGATGTCTGGATTTTCTAGTATTGGTTTCGATCAAGATTACTGTTCCGGTACATCATGATAGGCCGTAGTTTATATCATAACAAATGTATGTTCCACTATGAGTTCAATATGGATTAAATATATTTAATGAAATAATGATTTCATTATTACAATAGTTATATTTCACTTACATGCAGTTTTAGTGGTTTCTATTAATGAAACAGTTAGCACCAATAGGAATCATAATATGACGCATAAAAGAAGATTTATAGCTCAGGAAAATGATTTTAGCTATGCTGTATTCAGTAAGCTGAATAATTTAATTATAGAGCTGTCGCTGTCATTTTGCATGACTTCTTCAGCGTTAAATTTTGATAGAAGTAAGCTATGTTATATGTATCACTGTTATTAAGTTCACTTAATACAATTTACTTACACATACCATTGACATGAAGCGCTTGCTTCATATAATATAAACGATTCAAACGCATATACCAATTAAAGAATTGCAATGTTTTTGATCATAGTGTTACTTAATATGTTATAAAACACACAGGTAATATTCATTTCATTTGAAGTTATTTGAATCTTTCATCAACTTTATATGGACTAAAATTGATCAGTCCATCTTGCCATAAGTGCATCTTGAGTGGAATACCTTGATACAGCTGAAGTTCACAAGTATGATTCAAGTTAGATTTTAACTGGCAAGTGGAATACAAAACGTGCATTTAGTCATATTCTGCATCCTAGTGTTGATGTCCACCTCAGAACTTAGACTTAGTTCGTCTTGTCTCAAACAGAAACATGTTGACCACTAGAATATTTTGTCCATACAGCCTCACTTAAGTAACGGATGTATATATATTTTATTTAAAGGTATTTGACGATTTTTGTACATTTGGTGTGGTAGCGTATAACACTAAGCGATCTATGTTCAGGTATGGAAACATAGTTATTCTAATCTTTTTTTAAGTACCATATTATGTTGTAGATAAACTATGTACTTCAACAACTAAATGAAAAGTATCAATAGATATCAAATGATCAATCATAATCTCATTATCATTTTGATATGTTGATTATAATGTAAAGCTACTTGCAGATTTTTATACAACTTGTACTTGGTTTTCATGAACTCTTATGGGATATAGAAATGAAAATAGTAGTTTACGTATCATTCATACTTTGATTATATTTATTAAATGTTCAATGATAGTTATTTTTTTCTTTTCTTAAGGTATATTAGTTTTGCATTAGATACGTTTTCAAACAAGTAACTTAGAAATTTTTAATAAAATCACTTAAGTTACACTAAATGCAGACTATTTAACATTCATGATTAGAATACATTTGGATCTTCTCATTGATTTGACATGGACTGAAATTTATCAATCACTATTGGCATATGTACCTCCTGCGAGGATTGCTTTGATATATCGGTAGTTCACAAGTATTGTTTGAGTTGGATTGTGACTAGTAAGTGGGATCCAGGAAGTGCGTGTCAATCACAATCCAATTCAAACAAAATTTGGCATTCGGTTTAACTACTCTCTATAACAAATTCAGAAGTTTGCTTCTTATTCTATCCGATGCTTTAATTGTAGACGATGGGTACCACTCTTGAGCATTGTCAATGTCTGTATAAAAACATACTGATGAAGTACATTAGATATGTCTAAAACTTTATGAAAGTGAGAGAGTTATTAGTAATGATAACGAATGATCGTTTCACTAAATTACAAAATGACTGAAATTAAAATTGTACCAGTAAGTCCAAGTGACGTGCTGATGGTTAAGCGTTCACTATTAGGCCTGAAAAATGTAAGTTATATTCCCTAACGGAATGATGTGCACTGTTATGTGGCCCCATACTGCAATAAATCATCATTCTACTGCTCCCTGGTTTTCAATCGTGCTTAACTATGATCAGTCTCTGATGAATATAAACAATCGAATTAAATTAAACACCAACCTATATACAATCTCCCCTCCCCTCATAAATGAAATATATTAGATACGTAAAGTTAATTTTTAAAATTAATAATTTATTATCATGTTCCATAGGTAACTTCATAGTAAGGAATATGAGGGATATGGTAAAACTAAACTACAGCGTAACCTTGAGCGATCATAAAAGTGACCCTGAGGCACTTTAGCCAATGAGAAAACGACATAAATAAAAAGATAAGCTTGTATTATTAGTAATAAGAAAAAGATTAGAGTGGATTTATTAGAATCACATTATTATTGAACTTTCCCAGGTTATTAAGTGGTTATGTGTCCACAAATTTAAGGAATAAGCGATGTAGAAACTCGTCTATATGATTGTAGATTCTTCCACGAGATGAACAGTACAGTCATATGTACTCCCTTTATCTGCTTAACATTCCTTCTGTATTGTTTCTATGCAATTCATTAATTAGATCAACAAAACGTCGTTGGTTAATTACTATTTGATGTTTGGATCCTTAATACTAAAGGCACTTGTATGATTTTTATTAGTCTGTATATATCGTTGTGCAGGGTAATACATATATTCTGATTATTGGCAACAAAGTTGTAACTTTTCTGCCTGTTGCGCCTATAAAATAGCCTATAATCTGAATCCTATCCAAATTTCTAAATATCCACAGAAATTACAATACGGAATCAACTACTCATTTTGCCTTTTCACTCTTGCTACGATTGTGTCTATTTTCTAATAGAGTACTCAGTGATCTTAGTAATATGACCGAGAGTAACCATTAATACACTACTTCTCATACCTTTGAACTGATATGACTTCTTTTACATTACACAGGGGTGCTAAGGTTGTTACTGGTACTCCTATTTGCCAACAGACCACTAAGTAAGTAATTCGCTTCAACGTAACTTTAGATTTGTTGCAAAGGGACCCAATTTTAGTTAACTTTTTTGATCCAGCATGAAGGACATCGATACATATGCTTTTTACGCTACTCCTCGTATATAACTTCAAGCATTTTATGTCCACAACTACAAGACATTGTTTTCTGTAGCATTCCTTTATCCAGCAGATGAGCTATTATGGCTCATTCATCTAAATTACATAATATTTTCTCTATAAATAACATCATATTTAATAATGCACCACGAACTTGAAAATTGCTTCTTAAATCACACTGATCTGACACGTTAGTTTAATTCTACTCTGAAATACTAATGACACCCAGTAGAGACAGTTACGTTAAACTAATCTACTCAAAAAGAACTCATAACAGTTAATTAAACAACTCTAATTTAATAAATTTTCCTTTCAATATCTTTGCAAATGTTATTAACATAAAAAGGTAGTGATTACATAAGATGAACTCACGAATCTTAATGGTAGTTATTATGAATAAAATAAACAGGAGGTGAACAGAACAGTTCATGTTGTTAAGTAGCATTAAGTTGTTTATTACCACAAGTAATGATAAAGCAGTATTTGTACGAATAGATAATGTGGGATGATAGGATGTTAGCGTTTATTTTATTTTCACTCACAAATGTTTTAATCACCATGGTAGTAATCCAATTGAATGTTACACACAAACATGTATCCGCACGCACATACATTCAATTAAGGATCCAATTCAACATCATATTACCTCTAAAGTGTATTTGTATTTTTTTCTTTGAATCATTAAGTGTTATTTAAGTGTTTTAATGCATATAGACTATGTTCACAAAGTGAAATATGAAAGTTATAAACTTTCTTCAATGAGTTTCGATTTAGATTAATTGAAGTAGCACTTTGAGTTATGATAATGAGTAGTACAGATTTTCATAACAAAATGTATATTTCTGAGTGACAGGTTTAAAAGTCTTAATGTGCAGTATATTTTATCATTTAACACAGTTTCATATGAATTTATACAAAATTAATGCTGTACTACTTATCTACTTATTTCAGTAGTCTAAGTGATATTCGGATACTTTTTCAGTTTAACTAGGTGACATATCCCGAACGATTGGAGCATTATCTTTGTTCAGTTTCATTGTTTAGAAGAGTATTTCTCTTCCAAGTATAGTGGTTCTTTTATCTGAATTGAAATGATTTGTGGAGATTGGTAGTGAATCGTAGTTCACTGAGTTCGTCACAGTTTAATGTTAGTAGGGTACCAATGAAAACCAAGGAGTACAGGACAACATTTTCGTTTTGAGTATGGGAAGTTGCATGCTAAACTCAAGTAGGTTATTGAATGATACTGTACAGCTTACAAAACATTAAAAAAAACGGCTTTATGAATTTTTGGCTAGAGTACAGTATACGCACAAACAAACGCAACACTTAAAATACCCTCGCTCACTTGATGAATGGGATAAAGATTGTCCCAGTTTATTAATCACTTTAATTCAAGGAAGAGACAGAAGTTGTGACTGAATAGTTTATTGGGAAATAACACAATTAAATTACAGGGAATATAAATGTTTTCATGATAAATGACTGGGCCATAATTTTATAATGACATTTTCACTGTAAGAAAATGCATCTATTGAATTGAGAAGCTATTAAGTCATTACGATATGCCTCATCACGAAAACCTATGATAGAAGGCTAAGGATGCTCACCATTTCGGTTTCAGCCATAAACAATATACACATATCTGTGGTTGTCATTATGAATCTCGTTATACTCATGGTTTCCATAAGGAGGAAGGCAATAATATAACGAACCATCTTTCTTTAACGATCTAAAAACCTAACATCAAATGGCAATAAAATCATTTATAAGTACTGCTTACTGCGTCAATCGGGTTATAGCCCTAATCCTTGCTTTAAATCTCTACCTTACAACAAATTTGTAATTCTACAAACAATTTCTGAAGTTGCATCACATATTTCCTTACCTTGCATTAAGCTTTGTCCCATCCTTCAGCACTTCTGAACTAAATTTAAGGATACAGTTGAAACTTAAGACTTGAAACAATATTTATCGCATGGGTTAGTATTAACAATATGATTTTATACAATAGGAGGCGATGGTAATCTGTCAGTCGATCCAATTTCTTTTTCAGTACGTCGATAGATGGTGCTACAACTACGTGTTGTAAATCCTTGCTATGATACACTTCCTATGGTATGTAATTTTGGTATAAATCCTCAGTAACTTTGACTCCAATAACAGGTTTTTTATTGGCTAATTGAGGGATTTTTTGTGGTCATTTAAATACTATATTTGCTCGTTCACATTGAACATTCTACCTGATTTTTTCATTGAATGATGCGCCAACAACTTTAATTTTTACATTCCAGTATTCTAAGGTGTTAATGTGGATGAAAATAACAAATTTGATCCTACTATTAATCGTTACTTTGTATCAGAACTGAACTGAAAAGATAACTGGATTGATTATCTGTTATACCGGACAATTCAGGAAGAACATTTAACCTTCGAAATTGTTTTAGAAGACAATTTCAGTTATCTTAGTTGTGTGTAAACAGTTCACTCTTACTATTATTAAATCCCTCTCACCCTTTCCTCATATTTGATCTATTGATCGTTAGTGTTCCATTCCCCATTTGCAAACTACAGTTACTTAATTGTATAAATGTTACTCCAGTTCACTACCACTGTCTTCCTTATTTCATATAGACATTAAATGGTTGACTGTGTAGTCAGGCTTTGCATATATATTAAATATATATATAAAATGCAGTTTGAAAAGTCAGTTCATCGGCTGTCTTCTTCCTATTCCGGCCTGGGACTAGGTTGACTTCGGGGCAGACGTTAAGCTTTGACTAGACTATTGTATTGCCTACTGTTTGCTGTAATTTCGTGCGCACGTTGCCATCATAATAGTTTTGCTAGGCAACACTATCTATCAAAGCACATTAACTAATCTAATAATGATCTAGTCTATTTAGTGTTAAATGGATTCATGTGATCAAATTTCTTAAAATAACAAGTTTAGATACGATTCGAATAATTTAATGGTAACGTCATAGACTACGAAGTTGGGTTGTACAAATTTGAATTCCTGTAAAGCGTACTTCAGGTACATCCTAATGACAAATGTCAGCTAGGATTAAAAACCTAGCAAAGTAGGGTCTTCCGGTTCATCACAACTTTGAATTCCAGTGATAAATAAACAGATTTCTATATTCTTCCCCAGTTATAATCTAAATTACGTGTCAAACATTTTTAAGTTGTAAATTGTTCCTCTGGGTAATAGGCTGTAGGTATTTCTCATTTTGTTTATATGTAGAACCTTAATTATTTCTTTGATCGACAAGTTGGTTACAATGTCATCATTCAAAAATGTAGTCTCTTACTCAGATATAACTAGTGGCTGCACAAAATTCACTCTTTACAAACTCATCTGGAAACATTACCCAGTACAGCCTCCGAAAAATAAATAAAAATCGATTACAGGCTAATTACGGGGACCCTTAACAACTCGAGTTATGCTGCCTCCTCTTCCACAGGAGTCGTTCCTCAGCATCATCTATGCTGTTAAACAACTAGGCTGAAAGTGAGTAAGAATGAATATCCTATGCTCTGTTGAAGCTTTAGCAATCTGCTAGCACGAATACTATCTATGAGTCCAGAATCAGGACATTCAATCCCTGAATTTACCCCAGTACTAATACTTTATTCACTTATTTATTATTACCTTTGCTTTGTTTTGGTGCATTTTTACAATTCCTCATACTTTATAATCATTTTGATAAGCTTCTTCCAAATTGCATATTCAGTACTATCTTTGGTAGGTGTCTCTTTTCATTTTAACCAAGTGGTCATTTATCTTTCATACATTCAGTTCGAAAATTAATTTAATTTTGGAACAGTTCTTCATCTTTTAGACCGTTACGTAACACTCATGTAATTTTTTTGGTACTTGAAATTTCCAAATAACTCATTACGCAAATCATTTCTATACTTTTCAATAGATGAATATTATGTAAACATTACTAAATATTAAGGTTATATAACTGTAGTAAATGATCTCTTCATCTAAAGTAAACAGTTTCTTTAATAAATTAATCTAACTATCATTTGTACTTCAGTCTACCTACATCGTTTCTTGTTTGATATCATTATAGTAAAGTAAAGGGGGAAGGGCAATATACTACTAACCATCATTTTACTCCGACATTATTTTTCAAGTATTTTTGGTCTTCTGAAGTTTGGGAATAAATTCTTTATATGTTCTATTATTAGATATAATCTTCAATTATAGTTGTCTGGATTCGTCACAGATTAATATTGATAGAATGTCACTGAACACCCAGGAGCTCTGAACAGCTGTCTCGTCCTTTTAAGTCATCCTTTACGCTACCAGTCCCATATCGGATAGAAATAACATAACATAATTGATCAAATTACTAAAGACAATCAATGCCTTCAACACTTATTTATGCATATATATAACAAGGGAATACTGAACAGTTGTTTTGTTCCTGTATGCGACTCTTTAGAAGTAAACACCATTCATTCCACTAGGGAATCCAGACTAGTAAGTGCACCATATTGCTCGACAATCATCCATTGTCACTGATGAAAACTGCCTCATGCCTGACATGTTAAAACTCCAAAAGCCACGGATTCTCACTAGAATATTGGGAATATTCTGAAGTTAGTCAGCAGTGAGCTGGTTGTTTTAGCTGATTCGAGGTGGTTTTATGGAAATATTTAGTGTTTCATTGTTCGTGTTCGCCACAGATTACTGTGACCTGAAGGATCTCAGCTATATTTTCTATTGAAATCCGAAGTAAACGCTACTGAGGAGCAACCTACGAGGACGAAATACCTGTCTAACGCTTCCTCGTTTTCATTAATATTGAAACAACATCAATCTTTGTTGAACATAAACATCTAAATTTAATGCCTATCACCACAAAACCACCTCTATCCATGAACAATTATTCGTCAATAATAGACTTGTTTTAAAAATCGATGATGAAAGTGAAATATTTTCTACACTTGAAGGTTATCATTAGCTGAATATCACAAACTTAAACTTCCACCACTGATAGTTTCACAGTAATAGACAGTATACAGTTACATTTATTCATTTGTAAATACATTAATTCTATTTAAGTAGTATGTTAAATGAGCAGCGTCGGGCTAACGTATTCTTAAACACAATAACACAGAAATATCTACATAGACATTGACTTGAAATATGTTGAATGGAAGGACAGATCATTTCAAGCAGAAGTTACCTTTCTGTATTATAGTATAAAGATACTCTAAGAAAGTTTCTTGTATAGTAAACATCTCTAAGAAAGTGAGTTTCGATGTAAATTGTTTTGTAAAGCTAATAAATAACACTGAGTAAAAGAAAAATTGTTATGTTGTGAAGGCTGATCAATTGTACATACAGCGTTTCCTGACAGTAAGACTGATCTATCGATCCCCGTAAGTCTGTCCTGATGCTACTAGTCGGAATCCGGTTAGAAATAACAAAATAGATCAGCCAGCTGAATGAGTCGCTTTATTCTTTAGACATTCATTTATGTGCCAGTGAAATTTAATCATACAGCTCATATATTAGAAAAATAACACTGGTGTAAAACGACGGCAACAATAATAAGAAACTGACATAATATGTGCACAATTAGTCATAGTTTATAAACAAGAAATAATATGACAACACATAATAGGTCTAATGGAAGTTTGGGACACGGGGAACATAATAACAACAGAAATAAAATAATCCATTTATGAAATTACGAATTGGTCTGAGTCAGAAAACAGTTGGTCACCTGCAAGCACTAGACAGATGTTTCGTCCTAGTAGATATATCAACATTTTAATCATCTTAACTCCACTATGCAAGTTAGAAAGTCATCATTTCGACGAGTTATGGCATCTCATGGTGAAAAACAAGTTTCTTCGGATGTCAGGAGGATGATGCTCCTTCTGACAACCAGACTAACAATTATTATAGGTACATGGAATGTTCCCACTATATGGGAGACAGGGAGAAGCACCCAATTAGCTGAAGAAATGAAAAGATACGACTTGAAGATACTTGAAATAAGTAAAATACATTGGTAACAAGCTGGACATCAAAGATTATCCTCAGAGGAATTACTTTTATACTCCGGTCACAAAGTAGAAAGCGCCCAGCACGTACAGGGAGTGGCGTTGTTGTTATCAAAGGAAGCACGAAATCACTAATATGATGAAAATCCTACAGACCTATAATTATCAAAGCAATCTTCGAGACAAACATTGTCTTGTGCTATTACCCATCAACGACAGCTACGAAGATAATGAAGGCAAGTTCCATGCGAGGCTGCAGTCAGTCATCGCGAAATGCTCAGATAAGGACCTGACCATTCTGATGGAAGATCATACTAGAGTAATACACTCCATGCTGTTTAAAAATGCAATAATTTCGCCAAAACTTAATATTTCGCTTGAGAATAGTTATACTTTCTCCACAAATGTCACCATAATATGTAGTGAAAGTAGACTGATGCCTCTGTAGTTCTCGCAATCGCCAAGACCTCCTTTCTTTGATATCTTGATGAGGTAGCCTTCCCTCCACTCTGTTAGCACTTGTTCTTCCTTCCAGATCTTCCTCAGGAGAATGTGGAGTATCTTTATAGTTGCTTCTATATCTGTCCTCAGTGCCTCCTCTGCTATGTTGTCTAGCCCTGCCGATTGGCTACTTCTGATCCGTCGGATGGCCATTTTGTTTTCTCCGACTGTTGGTGCGTCAGTGTTTATAAAGATATCTGTGACTTCGAAGTGAATTACCCACCTGCTTGGTTGTTCTTACATCTCAGTGATTGGTTTGCCATCCTTATTCTTGAATGGCCGTTCTGGCTTTCTGAATTTCCCAGCTAGTTTCTTAGTTGTATCGTATAGGTGCCTCATGTTTCCTTCTCTTACAGCTTTTTCCGCCATCATTCCTAGGTACTCGACATATTTCCGTTTAACAGATCTAATCCTTCTCTTCACTTGCTTGTTGACTTCGGTGTATTTGGCCTGTGTCTTGGCTTTCTCTGTTCTCCTTCGGCGGTTATTAATCGCCACATTTCTGCTCCACCTTTCTTCGATCTTGTCCAGAGTACCAACAGAAATTTATTTTTTATGGTTGTTTTCACTGCGACCCAAAACCTCCTAACATGTTGAGGTTATTGTTTCCTTGCCCTCCTTTCAGTTGTCCTCCATCGTAGTTCCGTCTTTTTCTAGTAGATCTTGAAATACCTGGAACTTATTGTTGAGAGTCATTTTGAGTCGTTGAGTTTGTTAGTATCTTGGAGCTGGGCTGTGTTAAACATTTGTAATAGGGCTGCTCCAGTCGTCCAGTGCTTCTTCAGCTTCGGTTTCATTTTAGCCACTACCAGATGGTGATCTGAAGTTATGTCAGCTCCTCTTCTTGTTCTTACATCTTCCATGGTCTTTCTAAACTTATTATTGATGCAGATGTGGCCGGTTTGGTTCTCCATAATGTGGTCCGGTGAAATCCATGTAGCTTCGTGGATGCGTTTGTGGGAGGAACATGGTGCCCCCCTTTAATTTTTTGTTGAAGGTATATAAGTGTGCAAACCTCTCACCGTTTTCGTTCCATTCTCCCAGTCCATGTCGTCGCATGATGTCTTCATATCCGGTGTAGTCAACTCCAACGTTGGCGTCTAGGTCTCCCATAAGAATGGTTAGGTCCTTGGCTGAGCACTTTGTGATGATTGACTGCAGTCTCTCAATGAACTGGCCTTTGTCATTTTCTTGGCTCACGTTGATCAGCTGATAGTACAGGACAATATGTGTCTCGAAAATTGCTTTGATGATCCTAGGTCTATGAGGTTTTCATCATATTATTAATTTTGTACTACTTTGGACAATACCAACTTCACTTCTTGTGTGTGATAGGCATGAGGTGTCATAACTCGTCGAAATGAAGGCCTTCCAACTCCCATGGCGGAGTTAAGATTATGAAAATGCTTTTTTTAAAGTTTGTTTTTTTACGGGATGGGGTTTCTAACCAACATGCTTTTCCCTCCTACTTTATCCGGCTTGGGACTAGGAGCGGAGTACAATGGTTGCTAACTCAAACTAATTTTTGACATCAAATTTAAATTCAGCCAACTCCACAAATGTCAAATATAATCGAATATACCAAAAGTAAATGAATTACTATGAATCATGTGTTTATTTATTGTGTAATATTCTCATAAAACATTGAATGTTTGTTTTCATTGGATACTGTAATGAAACACAATTCAAAATATACAGGCTGGTTGTCTTTTTTCGGAGTTCTTCATTGTATCAGAATAGTAATCTCAGCCAATTTCCAATACTCTTCGTACAATGAAGGAATAGTTCCCTAATAATGATAAGATTTAATAAAACCAACAATTTATAATCATTATACATAGAATAGAACCAGTTTCAGAGATGAACACAGTTGTTCCCTAAGTGAATGTTATTGTCAACAATACATAATCCATGGAGTTAATCAAGTGAATACCATTACAAATACATTAAGAAATTTATGTTAAAGTAGTTTACAATCACATTAAGAAGATAGTTACCTAAAAGTGCAACAAAATTTATTACTAGCGTTATTATTGACCACTTAATTCATTATGGCTGCAATATCAAGATCAACGAGGCTTTCTCAATTATATTCAAAGGGAGTTAGATTACCACAACTCTACATAGAAGAAACGATAAGCACTAACTTAATATGAACCAATATATGTGTACAAAAGAAATTTAGCCAACAAATTCGCTTACCTTGGGCCTCATCGCTAAGCGCTTTTTTTGAGGGGGGAGGGTATTTTTTTCTTTATTCGGTTCCTTTATTAGTATTTCCTTCTCTTCACACGACATTTATACTCAGATTAATAAATAATGTCAACTTCTACCTTCCTTAGTTTATCAGGTTATTCAATTGTTTATTTTTCTATTAATTCAATAACTTTTACTTTCCACTACTAATCACACTGTCATTACTACTACTATCATTATTATTAAATAACTACTTTAAACTTGGTGGTTAGATATTATTATCATCATCATCATCATCACCTTTGAACTTGATACACTCATTTCATTTTTTTCTATGTTAATTGACATTTTTGATTTTGTGTTACATAAAACGTTTCGCCGTTGTCTACAGTCATTTTTAGTATTTGAACAGTTGATCAACATGTCATTTACTAATTTCATTCCACAACTTTGACATACTCAATCTCGATGGCTACGTACTCACCACCTACCATGTGGCATTATTTACCTGTAACATGATATAGTCGATTTAACGTGGTTTCTGTATTTAGTTTGTTGTGTTTATTCAGACTAATTTTAGTTAGGTACCACTGAAAATCAGAAAGCACTGGACAGTTGTTTAGTCTTAGTATGGGACTCCTGAGCAGTGCTCACTATTAATTTAATCCAGAGATACGACCCAAAACCTACAAATCACAAGCTGACTGCCAAGTAATCTGCACCACTAGATAGGTATCCAGTCATAGAATTCCCATTTCCACTAAAATGTGATATAGTGTGACGGTTATTGATTCCCATCAATGATAATTATCTCACTCCACAAACATCCTCGATTCACTTTCAATAATCAGCTTACTAGTGACTCACTTCAGAATGTTTTTAAAGCTTCTCTGAGAAGTCATAACTGAGGGAATTCAGAATTCAGAGGTGAAACAATGTTCACCAGTAGTAATGACTGATAGTTGCACTGTATTGCAACTTGATACTTTTGTCATCGGTCATACTTATTACGTCAGAATGTGATAGATAACAGGAATCTAAGAATAATATTAATATCCTAAAATTTAATAATTTCTCCATGAATATTATTAAAAATGTACAAAAAGTGAACAACCTATCATTATCGAATATATAATCAAATGAAATGTCAGTGATTGGTACCGTCGTTCTACGTTATCGCCATGACAAAAAAAAGAATTGTGAAAGATTCTAAAACAATGTAAAATCCAAGCATTCTTTAAGTAAAAACTTTAACATTGCAATCACCTTGAAGAAAATGTATTAACTTACGTAATACGATAACATAATGATCTAAAAATGTTAGGATGGTTCAGTAATGTTCAATTATCTAGATCTAACATAATAATAATAATAATAATAATAATAATAATAATAATAATAATAATAATGCATCTATGGGAAAATATACTCTACATTCTCAGATATTTGAACATAAATTTTTCGCGTATCAATAGATTTATAGTTTATACTTAGTGCCAATCAACTATATATCTTCACAATTTGTAAACAATCTGAAGTGAATAGAGTACAACTGTTACTTGGATAAGCTCTACAGTAGATCTTCTCTACTTACGTATTCGTAAAGTTAGGTTAACACGTACACAACATATTATGTCTTCTTCATAAATGACAGTTATAGCTGATTATAGAAGAAAGTACGGAAACTACTAGATAATTTAATGCCCTAATCAATCACCGTTTTATAATATTAGTTTGATATCACGGAATGGTCCAAAATAGATAATCACCAATCACTAGAATGTACTGGATGGCAGTTTCGTCCTAGTGTTGGGCACGTCAGCAGTGCTCATCCATAACTCAGCCAGTGATCTGACCCAAGACCTTCTGGCTCCTCGAAGAAAGCTTTGTCACTCAATCACGAAATGGGCCGGTCTCCAACAGTTGATGTATTTGAACTAACTCATCAATTTTCGTACTTGGATAACCATCTCATACCGGACATGATTGAGTTCTATTAGTCATGTCTTCTTGCTGGAACTTCAGGAATTACTTTGGGAGGTTAGTCGCTAATGAGGTAATGTTGGTTGTAAATCAGTGTTGTTAAAAGCTTATTTGATATCACGAATTAGTTTGAATTAGATAACTATTGTCAAAGTAGTTTCAATCATATTCTCATTTTGTGGAAACGGTCAACCAATGACATATATTTAAACATAGATTCATTAACATGTTAGTTATTTAAACGTTTAGTTAGAACGAACAACATAGATTGTTCATAGAATTAACCTATATGTGAATTTGTAAAGAATATCATGATTCCTTATCTCCAGGAGGTATGTAGACGTTACAATTAAACGTAAACATAGAATAAAACACGAGAACCATAACATAGCACAGAAAAAATATTATCAGATGTATTGTTTGAGTTGGATTGTAGCTGGCAAGCGGAATCCAGGACGCATGTTTCGTCCTATTTGAGACTCGTCGGTTGGTGACTGGTCAACTTCATTCCATAACGAATTAACGGAAAGATCTAAATACATTCTACTTATAATAACAGATGTGTTTAAATTTCAAATTATCCACACAATATCCTCTATGATTGCACTTAAAAAGACATAATAACCTATCAACGACAAATTATCTAAATCATTAGCACACCACTTATTTAAACCAAAATGTCCCTGAAGTTCTGGTGAAAAAATAATAACTGTTGGAGTCCAGATATTTCAGGAGTGGTACTGACTGATCATCGAACCATATTACAAATTGATGAAAATGGGGATGCTACGATAGACACTGGCTGGTCTAGTTGTGAAGTTAGTTAATTATTCACTTTGAAACTTACAGGCCCATGACTCGATTCCCTGACGAAATCTAGGCTGCCTACTCCAGAGGAGTCCCATACTAGATCAAAAGTGCTGTCCAGTGCTTCCTGGTTTCCAGTGGTATCCAATTAACACCAATCTGTGACGAACTCAGACAACTAAACTTAATACCTAACTCCATAAACCACCTCAGTTCAATGATCAAAGTAAATTAAGCACAATGTATGATTTCAGAAAGACACCACTCTAATAGACGGCATTATCATGTAACAACAAACAAATCAAATAATTATTACATGTAGACATAAATCATGTAAATAATGCTTAGTGACTATACTTACTGATTTGCAGTTGGTATAAAACCTTGAACGTTTAAAAAACATACAAAACAAAACCAATATGACACTAATAATTCACTCTTTAAAAAAACGGTGTAATAAATCTAAATCTATTTTATGAATACAGAATATGATTTGATGACATAATTTATTATTTTACTGAATCCATGACAATTTACACATTTCAGTAATCAGTCGGAAGTGGTTTATAATTGTTTGAATCATGGTTTAATCAATCTTCTTAAGGACTAGTGTTTTTATTTTACAGTTACGTAACACTATTTCTATAGCATAGATGATAATTTGAATTCTCTCCCCACTCCTCCTTCCCGCACCTTCATCATGGATAGTACAAAACACTGAAGTGTATTTAAATTTTTTTTTAATTAAAGTAGTATTATTAACACTATGAATGATAACGGAACATTCAGAGAATTTAGTGATGTGTTATTGTTTTTACCATAGTTAGTGTCATGGACAATCAAATGACCACAATAACCATCTTTTCACGAAAGGTTTTATCCATCAATGTAAAACCATAGAAAGCATTCATTCCACGTATCTCGAATAGGTAACTTATGTTAAGTTAGTTCTAACTACTTATTACAAATATGTTTCAATAAGAACTTAATTGAAGTGAAGTATCGCTATCATTGTTAACGTTGGTATTTCATTTCTGTAGAATGGTATGAATCGTTAGTTAAATTGCGCTCCCCCCCTATTGTCTGTTAAAGTGCTCATGAAAGTCATCCTAAAGGATTCCTAGAATCAAAATATACATTGCAACCTTCTTGTCTGTTAGTAAATGCCAACCATGAAAACATTGTAAAAATGTTATTACCACTGGTGAAACTATTCAAGTGATATAAAAACCTGATTACTTAATTTCAACAATATTGAAAACATCATTTACTTTATATAAATATGATTTATTCCAATATAATAATGATGTCTAACAGGATGCATATTCTTTCATAGTTTAGTAAGGCTTGAACATTTTGCTGATTTAGCACATTTTCAGTAGTATATAATAAAATGAAATAAATTAATTTTATTCATACCTGAAGATGGAAAAAGTATTGCAACTGCAATAAATATATAAAACTATTTCATGTACCTCAATAGAAGGTAATGCATATAGAATTGTTAGTTGGCAAACAACACTTGTGTGTATAGATACAATTGAGAAGTGATTAGAGAATGAACATTTTTACGTTTATTTACATAAAAGTAACAATCAATGATTTCAAAACAACAGCCGAAAACGACCATATGCCAATTATAAACATTCAAGAAAAAAAAAATTAAATGTCATTCATTTGATACAATTACAACATAAAACTAAAAATGAACTTACGATGTACATTTCCTGAAATGAGAAGGGATTTGATAAGTATCTAGTTAGTAAAGTAAGCTGGAAAGTATTCTAAAACACCAAAAAGCTTTAACTGACAAACAATTCAATAATCATTATGCAAATAGATAGATAGATAGATAACTTTCACTTAGATTTTGTTATTGACCAGCAGCAAGAATAAGGTTCACACATCATTTGGATATGGGACTGGTCAGCTGCAATATACTGTATCTGAACAGGGATATTTACTCTACAACTTAAATCTAAGCAGTTTGTGCCAAACATTACTACTAAGTTCCAATAGCTACACATGTTCAACGGGATGCGTAAATAATTGAAAAGTGTTAACAACTTCTCCTGAATAAGTACTGCATTTGAATAGTCCTTGTTGATATTTGTACATCTTGGGAGGATTTACAAGTATGGTTAAAGTTGAATTGTGACTGGCAAATATAATCAACGATGTTTGTTCTCTCTTGTTTTATGCCCGTTAGAGAAAGCAACTAAAACCAGAATTCACAGTTACATTAACTTTATTCATATTTGAGAATCTACAACATGCCCAGACAGTCCCTCACAATGATTGGTCAACTGCAGTCCTTAGTAATTTCAGCGTCGAGATCAAAATATATTTATATAAAATAGTCGTTATTCGTTTTAAAACTAATGATCAATCTTTACTACATGATGCACAGTTAACTATACTGATAAAATACATCCATTCATTGTATCTATATGCATTTCATCTTAAATATAAGTCACGGTTCCTAGCTATCATACTTGCCTTGTTTTTCACTGTGTTTATCTCGCATGCAGAAACCTGATTCATAC
This sequence comes from Schistosoma mekongi, assembly GCA_034768735.1. Taxonomy (NCBI): domain Eukaryota; kingdom Metazoa; phylum Platyhelminthes; class Trematoda; order Strigeidida; family Schistosomatidae; genus Schistosoma; species Schistosoma mekongi. The sequence goes on from CM068310.1 coordinate 16,997,854, forward strand.
TGTTCATCACCTGCAACATGTAAGGCAAGTTCCTACACTTTACAGTTTTATATCATCAAACATTTGGGTTTCCTAATTGGAATGAAAGAAACTACAATATAAATTCATATCCGCAGCTGCCTGATAAAATATGGATCATTTAATAATTGTATACTTAGTTATTTGTGTTCATCACAGGCTGATGTTAGTTGGGTACCAGCGAAAACCAAGAAGCACTAAATAGTTGTTTCGTTCATGTACGCAACTCTTTGACAGTGAACACCATCGATTACACTATGGAACCAAACTCATGGCCATCAAATCTGAAACCGAACTATAGAGTATCTTCACAAATGGGCTGGCCAGCGTCCAATAGTAGAATTCAAACCTCCATCAATTAATGACATGGTTCGACAATCGTTGGTTGTTACTAATAATAACGCTCTCATTCCCGATAAGTCTGTGACGAATAGAAACAACTAAACTCAATACGTATTTCAATAAAAACCATCTCACTTGACTTTCGTACTTGTTAGAATGTTAGTTAATTGTGGCTTAATATTCAACCACATAATTATAAAATGAACAAGAAATCAGTGATTGAAAGGAATGGATGACAAATAAATAGTCATTAATGTGAGTAACTGAGTGCCATTAAGTTGGAATAAAAAATGTGCGAATGATAATCAGTAATTTCAGGGAGGGGTCCAAGACAATGTCTAAAGTAGTGATAGTAATAATAATATCAATAATAGTAAGAATGATTGTTTAAGTTGCATTGTGACTGGCAAGCGGAGTCCAGGACGCCCGTTTCATCCTACTTGGGACTCATAGGCTGGATGTACCTTCATCCCAATGTTGATATCCACACCGGTAGGCACATATAGCAACAGAGACTGACCAGCTTCAATCCATAACGAATCAAGGGAAAGATACAAGTTCATCCTATTTATAGTAAAAATAAGTTGACATTAAAGTAATAAAATGACTGTGATACAGACATAACAGAGAAAGAAATCAAGCAATGTGTTTTTGCACACGTAACTCAGGTTTTAAATTAAGTCATCTGTTATATAAAGTTAAGCGAACATCTCTTAATTTCCATGGCTGAATTTTATAAATAATATCAAAGGATAAATGTGAGACAGAATGTTCTGAGTCTATTACATGTGGAATCAGTGACTTCATCGATTTTTATTGTTCAGTACTAAGCCATGTTGGCCAGTGCTCTTGAATGCGACGAACGAGAAGCATGAATGAGTGACCTACGTACTTGGCTCCATAAGAGCAAGTGAATGCGTATAAATTCATTGAGTTGGTCAATCTTACTAACTTATTTTTTACCTGGATACATATAAGGGATGGATAAAGTAATTTATGATGCAATGTTCTTCAGTGAACGTCTTTTTAACCTATCTCTCTAGACAGCTTTTTCAATAAGTCACTAAAATATGTCCATTGAATTAGAGGCGTTTCTAAACAATGCCATCTTGGAAACTATGCATTATCATTGATCATCATTCACACCACTTTCATTTTAAGTTCAATGATACTCAGTTGACTCTTATGACTAAATGTTTGTCATCCAATCACTTTGATTATGTGGTTTGATTTACATTATAACTAATCAACATGATAACAGTCGTACAACTATTAATTGTTCTATATTTTCTCAGGTCTATATATATATATATTAGATTCATACGATTGTATCGGTAAGAAAAATCGTTGGGAAGGAAATTTTTCACTGAATAAATCTGTTTTATAATTAAATGAGCGTATTTCAATTAATACGAATACTATAAAATTGAACAAATAACTAAATGAATTAAAATGGTTCTGTGTACTAAGGCATTCAGTCTAGGTGTTTATGTTTATTACAAATTGATGTTAATAGAGTGTCACTGAAAACCAGGGAATACTGGACAGCTGTTTCGTCACGGAACTTTTTGATAGTGTGCACTGTCTATTCCGTAACGGGAATCAAGCGTAGTGAATCCAGGTTTCACAGGGAACACATGATCATTTGCAATATTGAGCTAAACTAAATAATACTTTAAAAGTATTTCATAAATTACAGTCTATTTTAATGAAGAAAAATAACATATTGATCATTTATGACTAGAAAATTTTCATTTTATAAATTTGATAAACAATTAACTTCTGTTACAGAAAAACACTCACTAATCTCATAAATTATGATTATGATGAATATTAATAATAAAGAATGTTGAAATTCCATTAGAAACAGATTTCAAAATATATTTGAAATAATTTATAGCAACAATTAATATTTCATATTATTTTCTTATGATAAACAAACAAGTATAAACTGTTTTCTAAACTTCTATCTCATCATTCATATACTACTCAATAACCTTGAAAGTTTATTGGTTAGCATTACTATGTTGAGTAGATTAAGTAAATTGTAATGAACATTTTCAATTATTTTCATCTTTAATTAAAATTAGTTTTGATTATTTTTTGTAAGGTTCTCATTAGTAGTAATATTTGGTACTTGGTACTTATTATTTCGAATTGTACTGATGAAATAATACAATGAGCACTTATAAGTAGTAGTAGCAGTTGGCAACCAATGTTAAAATTACCACTTCCATCAATTTGTGATATAACACGACAATAACTAAATGAATTAAAATGGTTCTGTGTACTAAGGCATTCAGTCTAGGTGTTTATGTTTATTACAAATTGATGTTAATAGAGTGTCACTGAAAACCAGGGAATACTGGACAGCTGTTTCGTCACGGAACTTTTTGATAGTGTGCACTGTCTATTCCGTAACGGGAATCAAGCGTAGTGAATCCAGGTTTCACAGGGAACACATGATCATTTGCAATATTGAGCTAAACTAAATAATACTTTAAAAGTATTTCATAAATTACAGTCTATTTTAATGAAGAAAAATAACATATTGATCATTTATGACTAGAAAATTTTCATTTTATAAATTTGATAAACAATTAACTTCTGTTACAGAAAAACACTCACTAATCTCATAAATTATGATTATGATGAATATTAATAATAAAGAATGTTGAAATTCCATTAGAAACAGATTTCAAAATATATTTGAAATAATTTATAGCAACAATTAATATTTCATATTATTTTCTTATGATAAACAAACAAGTATAAACTGTTTTCTAAACTTCTATCTCATCATTCATATACTACTCAATAACCTTGAAAGTTTATTGGTTAGCATTACTATGTTGAGTAGATTAAGTAAATTGTAATGAACATTTTCAATTATTTTCATCTTTAATTAAAATTAGTTTTGATTATTTTTTGTAAGGTTCTCATTAGTAGTAATATTTGGTACTTGGTACTTATTATTTCGAATTGTACTGATGAAATAATACAATGAGCACTTATAAGTAGTAGTAGCAGTTGGCAACCAATGTTAAAATTACCACTTCCATCAATTTGTGATATAACACGACAATAACTAAATTTTGTGTTGATTGACACACGTCAACAAGATATATCTGAAGTTTTTAACAAAATGACTTTTCATTGGTGACTCAATCTTAAGTTACCAAGTTTTATAGTCTGTGATTGCTTCTATTGAGTTATTGGGTTTTGCATGAAATCTATGTCTAGAGTTTATTCTCGGCCATCTCAAACCACTTTAATCTGTTACATATCTCATCAATGGTATGATTTAGTGATTGTTCTATTCGCTAGAGTATCTATGAAGTGAGGCTACTAAATAACAGAAAAGAAGAACAAGTTTGTGCTGAAAATATATTTAATGTGGTTTGTCGGAAGTAAGCGTCTTGAAGAAGAATTATCGTTATTTTACGGTCTGTTACTTTCTAGTTCCGTTGCATTTTTTCTATCTTTAAAGTATCATCACTGGCATCTTTGAATGTGACCGAAACTATTCAGTTAGCCATAAGTAGTAAAAAACAACTATAAAGTATGCTGAATATGCTCAGAAATACAAACAATGACTAAGCATTCGATTCATCCAATATATATGCCATAGTACATAGATGTAAATTAATAGACACATTTAGAGGTAACAAACGGCGGAAATTTGTTTGTTTTAACTTGTTGCGAAGATCAATTGATTTGTTAAACAGAGATCAACTTTGTTGTTGAGTATGTTTTTTCAGTATGGTATTTATTCTGAAAACTGTAAGTCTACTTATTTTATCTCCTGTGAAGTCAAGGTTTAGGAAAATAGACTTTTTCTCAACTGTGTTATTTTCAGCTCCTTTCATTTTAGTCACTGCATATTTAGTTATGAATTTTTACCGATAACAACTGTTCCACAAACAATTTACACCACCATCATTAACTCCTTTCCATTCTATCTTACGAGCACAACCGCTGAACATGTTTAATAGTGTTTTAACCAAAGTTCTTTAATAAATAACCGGATAAAAGCTGTGGAAATTTAAACATAATTCACTCTGTGTTTCTTTTTGATGAATAAATCTTTTTGTATTCCTCCATTTGCAGAATGCGGGGGGGATACAAAGATTAAGAAAATGAAACAGATTATCCTGTTCAATAGCCATAGTAAATTATATAATCGGATGTACTTTGATTAAGAACATGTTTGTAGCTATTGTAGGCAACAAAAATATTATCAACATATCTCAAATAGAGTGTTATTTTACTCATTATCGACTCCATCCTAGTCGCCCTAGGTTGATCAGAAATAATCCTCCTAAGAACAGGTCCAATTCGCGTCCAATTAGAAATCCATTTATTTGGTAATACTGGGTGACGTTGAGTTGAAACCGAACATCTTTTATACATATTAATAAGATTTGTTTAAATTCAACCTTTGGTAATAGAAGAAAAATATTTGTATGGTTTGGTCTAAAGGTATTTTAGTAAACAGCGATGACAAATTGAATTAAACCACTAATTTATCAGATAATTTGGTATTTTCTAGCACCTGGACAATCAATCTTGAACGTTTTGGATCTAACTGTTTTTTCTAGACAATTTTATTAATTGGCAAGTATTTATGTGACTGAGACACTAAGTGTTTGTAACTCCTCCACGCCATACAGATAAGACAACCTGAAACACTTGAGTTTACATTGGTTGATCACAGTGTAGTGGTCAATTGTTTGTAGATCAAGTCCTATATATTGTTAATTGAATTCTGTCGATCATGTCGTAATCGATTTGATTCATTCATCACTCTAAAGGACTTGATGAACATCCAGTTAGTCACTATTTAGTGATCAACTAGTGTATACATCACAGATTCTTTCAGAGAGTCAGTTGCGGCCCGAATAGTTTAGTAGTAACGGTCATAGACTATGAAGCTAGGTGGTGTAGGGTCGAATCCCCAGAGGAGAAAAAGCTTCCTTAAGGATTGCAAGTATCCGTTGCTAATAAGTACCAAATAGTATAAAACCTATTTCTCTAGTTTTCTGCCGACTAGACACAAATCATCTTCCACCTCTGAGTTTCAGTACATTATATGTAGTGCAGTCAATTCATTTCCTTTCTATAACGTCTCTTATCTTCCTTGTAACACACTTTCCTGTTGCTTCTGTTAATTAATTTAATTGACAAATTCTTTAAGTGCTAGTAAATCAAAGAAAGTTTCACAACCAAACCATCCAACTCATAGGACACAATAGCTCCAAAAAAACTAGTAACAAATTAGAGAAGAACGACAAATTTTCAAAAGTTCATTTCACTTATTTTGGTTGTATATGGATCGAACATTATTATTATTATTATTATTATTATTATTATTATGTCGCAATATTCTTAACCTCCCACTGATCTAATAAACTGTTGCTATATCATTATCCATTCATGATTTACAAACAATTAATTGTTTACACACTTCCCCTCCCCTCCCTTATCCAATTTTACTATCATTATTGTCGTTGTTTTGTATTTACGTTATTTTCCTAATTGGTCAACTGCATAGTCAAGGCTCCGTGTATGCATATAATCAAATGCACGAAATATAAATAGAATTTGGTTATTTGGATCAGTATTGTCATGTATTCTTCTTTCTAACGTGGGGAGTAGAAGGATCAGAGTTGACTTAAGAGCATCAATCAATCAGTCGTACTATTCGTAGTCATCGTATTCGATCTGGCTAGATCATATCAGTAATTTGGTTTACTGCTTAACTCTATTAGTCGAACATCATGTAATATTACAAACTGTCTTACAATGTTGTTGTATATTTACAATTTTCCGGATCGTTATTTTTAAAAAAGCCTATAGATACTACTTACACTAAGTAACTATCTTTGCTGGAAGTATACTACAGGTAGATTATAGTATTGATTATAGTCATTCAATAAACACGTATTTAATCGCAATATAAATGTAAGACATGTACTTTTACAATGGTATTCATCAGTAGAATTCCACAAATAACTGATAATAAAAATATGAAAACTGTTGTTTGTAAATACAATCTTCAATGTCAATCATTATTAACCAATCTTAAGTAAAATATAAGTAGTTAATTATCAAAATGAATAGAATAGTGTTTACCTCTACACTCATTGTAAAATTTCTCTAGAATGAGCATATCTAACCAATAATAATAATAATAATAATAATAATAATAATAATAATAATAATAATAATAACATGAATGTATCTATCAAGTGTTGATTGACTGATGTAAAATCAAGTAACATGAGCTTCATTTCTAATGATTACATCGACTAGAATACAATCCTATCTAATAAGTACCTATTAACATAATTATTGTGTATCATTCAGTTTCTATGCACATTGTTCATAGATCATTATTAATTTGACTACATGATACAATACTATATACTCAGTAAGCTAATAAACAGAATATCGGTTATTACAACTAATATGCCCATTTTAGAATAAAGATGATAATGAATATAAAATCATATTTCATGCTGATTTTCATTATAGTTATATCATTAAAGCAATGTAAGTAACTGTTATGAAGTAAACATTTACTAATTGCTTTGATCTGTTTTTTTATTTCATACTAAATTATGTTCCTTGGATTCGTCACAGACTGATGTTTGATAGGGTAACATTGAAAAACAAGGAGTATCGAAGAGCTGGTTCGTCTTAGTATGGGACTTCTCAGCAGTGCGTACCCTAGATTACACCCAAGGGACTTCACGTTAATGAATGCCTAGCTCTCTGCACCAATTTGCTGGCCGATGTCCAACAGTAGAATTCTATTTCTATTAGTTCTTGATATAGCCTGACGATCCTCGATTGTAATTAGTGATAATTGTCTCACTTTCAAAAAGTCTGAACTCCACCAGTTACGGGGTTGAACCATATCGGGCATGATGCAGTTACCTACCGATGACAATGAATGAGGGTGCTCAAATAAATTGCGAATTAGCTTAGGTGGAAGCCGGTTCAGTGATCCAGTAGTTAAGTGTTCACCATGAAGTTTGAAGGTCCTGATATCGACCCGCTGGTCGAGTTATAGATGAGTACTGCTAGTAATTCTTATACTAGGACGAAATACTTATCGAATACCTCCTGACTTTGAATGGTTGCCTAACTCAGATTAAATCGTGATATCGAATTCAAAAGACACTGGTTATTGAACACAAAACAGAATGTCTATTTTAGGTGATCCAAGGTAAGCGTAAATATGATTTTATTGTATTATAAAATTCAATCAATTATTTAAATATTCGTTGATGGCTGAATAAAAAGTACCACATATTAGCTTATTATATACGAATTAAGAAGAGAGATTGTCTATTCATTACAACATCAGATGAACTTCCATATTTTCATGATATGTAAATTTGTAATCTCATAGTTCAATACTAATTGTTAACATATTAAATGTAGAGCAATACGCATTACTTTACATCAAATGGTAATTCCAAAATACTTAATAAATCTAATGTGAACTGAATACAGTTACTTTATAGTAACTAATGAGATAAGTGTCTTTGTAAATATGTTACCAGATTAATAATGTTTCACCACAGATGAGTTGTAGATTTAACTGTTACATCATCTGTAATCAACTAAAGTTGAATACCTTTTTGACAATAAAATACTTTTAATGGTAGCTCGAAAAGAAACCTATGTAAATGATAAGTAATTTTTATTAGGTCAGTGAGAAAACGTTTCATTAAGAGAACATAGTAATTGTAGACAGAGGAAACACAAAGAAAACAAGAGAATTTTTAGAAGTCAAATGGAATGGGAATCAGAGTAGACATGCTAATAAGTTACGGAACAAGTGTCAGCAACAACCAGTCATTTTTAAAGGCGGCAGAACAAGCTGCTAGATACTTTTGAAGACAATCTTATAGGTCACTTCAATCAAAAGCTTGAAATAGTGAAGCTGTCCAAAATAGCGATTAACACTCCTCAATTGAACCATCCTCCAGAGCTACACAAGTCAGCGTAATCAGTTTCCACTCTGGCATAATCTTCCGTTCTTCACCAATACTGCATTTGATTAGGTAAGGTTAGATGAAATTCTCTGTGACTAACATGTTGGTAATTTCATGCACATTAACTTATAATTGTTTATCATAATGCCTAATAACAATGCAATATATGAATGTTTTTATCTTAGTCCACGTGTTAATGCTTTCTTGTGAGTTACTTAAAGTGGAATTTATAATGAATAGAAGTTAACTACATTTCTAGAAGTTTATCAAATAAATTTCAATACTTTTTACTGTTTCCTCTCTAACTTATATTGAATAACATCATTTCATTGTATACGTTATTCAGCTTCTTTATTCAAATTAAATGAATTTATGAAGCACTCAATTCACCTGTATAATCTACAGTGAATGGACACACGGGGGGGGGGTGATGCATATCACAGTTGTCCAATCTTATATTGCTGATGTCGATTACAACTATAATAGATGACTATGAAGCCAAGTGATGCAAATTCTAGATCTCTCAAGATTGCAAATATGCCATGTTAACTAGTGCAAACTAGTAAATACCTTAGTTCCATGTTATTTTTCTGACTACTTCTAACTATAATGAATAGAATTTCTGCTTTATAAAAATATTGCAAATTGTGCAATGAACATTCAGGATTATTGAAAGTTAACTTCAATAGGATTTTTATTTCAATGTGAAAACATGCATCCTTTCAACATATGAAAATTGGTTGGCTAAAACTTTTATGCCTACTAGCTTATCAATAAATACTTTTAATGATGTTCTGTATACTACTGTTATCCGGCTGTTTTTAATATAAATGTAAGCTGAATTTTAATTATTTTCACTGGTAGCTTCATTTATTCATTCATCTACTCATCTACTCTTCAAAGATAATCTTCTTCAATGACATTTCAGAAAAGAGAGATGGGATAAATTGTAAGTTGCTTTAAATTGAATTTTATCGATCGATAATCCATTGATAATGATAACTTACAACTTAGAACATATTATTTGCAAGTTCTCTTTTGATCTGGTTTTAAGTGTCGCTTAGGTATTGCATAATTAGTGCTGACCAACTAGAAGAAATGATATCAGTTTTGTACATTGAATATGGTTCAGTGATTGTTTTTAAGGTTCCTTATAGATTCTGTTGTGGATGCTTGTCTATAAGTAGTAGGTAACAAAACGTAGCGTAAAAGTGGCAATTGTAAATAGCCTACGAGGTGAGTTGCAAGCCTGCAGGGAACAAGGCGTGGTCACAATACTTAGAAGACATAGAAACAACCAAAAGAAGCAAATCTACAACCAACTTTATCCTGGCAGCGACACAAAATGTTAGAGCAACTACTTGCCCAATAGAATACCTTATCTGGTGAAAACAGACATCATAAACATTACAAATATTGCTTCCATCCTTCGGGCTCGTTGATCCACGTTGGTTGTAGACTTACTTCCTTTAGTTATCATCATATCCTCCACGTATTGTAATCACCCCTTGCTCCCTGAAGCTTTGCAACTCACCTAGCAAGCTGTTTTATTGTTAACACTTTTACATGACGCCCAGTTATCTGCAACTTACAGGCGACCTTCTTAATGTTTTCCACTACAACTAACTTATGATGACTTCAGAACTAATTTCATTTTAAAAGAGAGTTTAAGAGGAATGCTTGTAGATGGTACTCAGCATGAACTGATCCCATTTTTTCTACTGCTAGTTGTAATCAGTCTTGCTGTTTTAAGCGTTGTACTTACTGATAACGTAAAATTATGTCCAATTATATTCATTCTGCTTTTAACACTGTCTTCGAAGTATGGAGAGGCAACAAAATGAGTGAGTTTCTTTTATCCACATTGAACTGTATAACTGGTGTATAGTAAATCAATAAATTAATGAACATGTATTGGAGTAAAACAAGTGGAAATTTACGTTCCATGACAGTCAAGGATTTGTAGTCACAAAGTAGCGGTGGCCATTGTCACATTTGTTTATTCCATTAATACTAAATATATTTTGCTAACCAAGTTGTAATGAGTTCACTACTCTAAGCGAGTACCCATCGAGTACATTATGTTATACATGAAGAGTAGATGAAGCTAATTGACAAGAAACTCAGCTTCACCTAAGTTTCGTTTTTGCTGACATTTGTTAGTAAGGTGTACCTTCGAACTTAAGAGTATTGGTATTAAATAATTTTATTAGTTTAAAAAATACTGGCACTGAGAAAATATGTTTGATGCCAACTAAGTATTTTCACTGTAATTTATTTTACGTCACGAGAGTGATAATTAGCAAGTTAAGTTGAACGGATTCATTACAGTTTGATGTTGGTACAGTACCAGTGAAAATCATGGAGTACCGGACAACTGTTTCACATCAGCATATTATTCATTAGCAGTGAGTACTCTCCATTCCTCAAGGGAGTCGAACTAATGGCCTTCAGTTTGGCGAACACCTAACTCTCTTCACCACTGGGAATGTACCCAATTGTAGATTTCCCACTTTAATCGATTTATGATATAACTCGACAATCACCCATCGTCATTGGTAATAACTAGCTACGCATGATTTAACTTAATAATATAGAGAAAACTAATACGAAAGTTTTTGTATTATTATAGTTATTCACTGTTGAATGCATAACATTAAATACACATATTCATAATCACTAGAAATTAGAAATAACATGTAGACAAATCAGCATCAATGTATATTAATAAAAGGATCATAACCAGTAGAGTTAGCCAAGCCGGAATATCAAGAATGTACACCCTTCCAATTCACTGATCAAGTAATAATACCTTGTTTATATAATAAGATGAGTACATGGCACTTAGTGAATAATTTCCTAGATCTGAATATTTTCTCAATTGCTCGCCACTTTAACCTTGATAGTATAACAGTAACTTATTTTTCGTTGAATGTGATACTACTTATTTTCTTTATGTTAATCAATATTTCATCAAAAATAACATGTTTTCTGAAATCTTAGAGAATTCTGGTATAACTTTTTGTAAGTTACCATGATTACTGGTTTATTTGTTGATTCACAATTATCAGAGATGAGATTAAGCATAGTTGAAAATTTTCTGAATCCATTTGAAATTCAGTTGATTATAGTAAGCAGGAAATTGAAAAATCGATTCATACTCATTAGGGCTTCATAATTTATTCCCGTTGAAGACATTAGTGACTTAATAAATCGTTGGAAAACTCTATTTAAAGCGACATGATTTAGTTTAAATCTCAGTGTTAACGTCAACACTAGGATGGTGATGTATAGGGTTAATAAGTTCTAAATAATACCGAGTTCTCAATCAGGATTAAATTACTAAGCACATTCCAAGGTAAATAATAACATATTTGAAAATGCCAGTTTTTTTCAGAAACCTCCTACTTTTGAAACAATGATGCGTTGATGGGAATACATAAGTCCTTAAGAATTCATTGTTCTCAGCTGATATTGAATGTTACATTATATAGTACTGAGTGAAATATCCTTCTTCTCGTATCTAAAGAAATGTATAATTAAGTTAAGGTAATTTTGTGGAGATTGGTTATTTGTGTTCATCAAAGACTGATCTCAATTAATTACCATACTCGGGTCTCGCATTAGAACAAAACAGCAATCCAGTGTTCGCTGGGTTTCAGCTGTACTAAATTGATAGTGAATAGAAATTAAAAAAATAAAATTATGTTATATTTCATCATATGTTACATTCATTTTCTTTGAAATTTTTCAGTGAACTTATTCTCGTCTGGCTTGAATCATGTTACTTCAAGGGATCCCTTTGGAGAAGGGGCATTGTTTCCTAATGAGACAAAATATGTATCTACATAAGGTCGTGGCATTACACATCAGTGGGGTATCTTTCTGTAATTTTAAAATATAATAAACTGATTCTGTTGCGAATAATTTCCTTAACAAAATAAAGTGTATATTTTATCTCTGAAATAACTTACTGTGAAGTTAGATTACAAAGTACATCAGTGGAGTTTGAAAAAATGTCATATCATGAAGTAGTTCATAGATCTAAGACCATTAGAAATCAAGAGGCTATGAACAGATGGATTGATTCTTAAATATTGACCACTCATTAATACGAAGAGCCACTGACTTTATTTCTCGCAGCTAACATTGAATCCAAGTGACCAATGGTTGTCTAATTCAGACCAATTTGTGATATCTACATTGACAGTCAACAATCTCTACAACAACCAATTATAATAATCAATTATATTCTTTATATTGTACATAAAATTACTCGATCTGGGCTATATACGAACTTTAACACAAAGATGATGAATAATAGTCCAATGATAATTTGATGTTTTACAGATTGTTGAATTTGGAATTTTACTTCACGAACTGACTGTTGAAATCACTTTGTTTTGTTTTAAGGTTTAAGATAAAAGTTGGTTGATGCTAACTCAGCTACCCACGGGTTATATTCATGATAAGATTGTGGATTCACAGTGCTGAAGAGTTCCATATCAAGAAGAAACAAGTGCTTAGTATTACTGTTAGCCTACACTGATTGTCTAATTAATGTTACTCATAGTATAGTCTGAGTTTTTAGTAACATAATAGAAAAAATAATTTTATTGGAAGTGCTATCTGAATATTTCTAAAGATAACTGAATAATTTCTTTTAGGCCAATGTAAATTATGTTATGATCTTAATAACATCGTCATTACTGAAAGTCTAGATACATGATTGTAGATAAAATGTACAAATAGTTAAAACGTTTTTTAAATATACAGTACATTCCTACTCCTATTACAATTTTAAATGAATACATCAAACTTCCAAAATGAATACAAATTTTCAATTGCTCTTAAGTGAACTTAATTCATATTATACTATCAAAATGTTGTATACGCATGTCGAAGCGATCATAGTCGATTGATAAAGTATCCTTTATGATGAACAATAGGTTAATGTTTAGTTATTCATTTTTAAACACTATCTCATACGTTAAGTCCTATCTTCCGTGAATGAGTTCGTATATTAATTAAATCCACATACATCGCTTCATTATAGGAAATGGAGATGCTAGATCATAGTTACATTAGTTTCTGATAAGTTACTATTCTTAGTGCTCGTAATACCACATATATCACCTTGACGTCACAAATATACACTAATAATCAAATGAACGTAAATTGAGAAGTCGTTTTGCCAAATTATATAAAGTTATGTTTGGAACCAGTTAAATCCAACAATCAATCCAAATTCAACTAGCCCAGATAAGAAGAAGGAAGTATTTCAAGAAATCTGGTTCGATTATGCCTTGAATATTCATAACGCAGAGAAATGTACGTTGAGTTAAAGTATCCTATATTCTAGTGTGTCAGTCATGACCTCTACAGATATAAACGGATACAACTGCTATTCAGCATAATTTACTAATATTCATTTACAATTTCCTTTATCACTTCGCAAATTCATTCATCTATTCACTTCAATAAAACAATAGACAAATAGACTTAAAATCGTTTATTTGAGTTTTATTGAAATAGAAAACTTCAATCATCAACTTACTAAAAAAGGAAACAGTAAGGATAATTAAAACTTTTTATCTTACAACATACTTGAGTTTAAGTTAGTTAGTTAGTTAGTTAGTTAGGATGGTAAATTTCATGTTGATCAAGCCTTATTCACAAAATCACCAATAACACTAGTAACAATAAAAGTTCATTCCATTTCAAAAGGCCATAAGATAGGTGAATGTGTATTTAAGAATAATGAAAAGAGAAGGAAGTATCAATAATATGGATAGGGATGAGTACACGTACCACAAAAAATTCTTTCACCAACCAATGAAAGACCTAGACGTTAATGAAATTGTACTCCAATTACATACCACAGAAAATGTATCATAACTAAGATTAGTAATTAACCAAGAAATTAGAAATGTTAGTTAAAATTAGGCTTTGAATGTTAAAAATATGATTTTCTGTCAAGTTTCAGCGTATGAAATAGTTTTTGTGGTAAGAATAGTTGACAGGTGAAACTCTCAACATGTAGTTGCAATCTTATCCATCAACATATTGAGAAACAAATCAGACTAAATGACAGACTCCCATCGTTTCCTATTGTGCAAAAACCCTTAATTTAATTAGAACTTCTACATCATAGTGAGAACAGTAAACCATACGATAAACAATGTTTCCGAATTTTGAGTGGTAATCGTATTCCTGAGCTTAAGTTCACTAGTGCTGAAGGACGGAACAAAGCTTAATGCAAATTAGGAAAATGTGTAATGTAACTTCGGAAATAGTTTGTAGGATTATGAATTTGTTCTGAATCAGAGATTTAAAGTTAGAACTTGGGTTATAACCTAACTGACACAGTAAACAGTATTTATGAACAATTGAATTGTTATTTGGTATTAGGTTTTTGGATCGTTAGTGAAATAAGGCTCATCAATATTATGCCTACCTTCTCATGGAAAACAGGAGTACAATGAGATTCATAGTGACAACCACAGATATGTATATATAGTTTATGATTTTAGGGATAGCCGACTAAAGTTAGTGTTGTAGATTATGGATAAGATTTATGTGACTTAATTAGGCCACGTGGTCGATTGACTGTTCGGAACATAAATCGTTATTGCTTATTTATACTGGATTACGATCGAACTCGGTTCCGTAATAATATAATTCCCTATTGTCTATAAATCATGGTATATCCAATTCGCTAATACACACCCACAAATAATTGGAAAAGGGTATATATTAGGAGTCAGTAAGGATGAATTTTTAAAAATCATATCTAAACACAACGCTTATGCAAAATTCTCAGAACGAGATAAGCGCCGGAAGTTAGTAACCTTCGGATTGAATCCAATCATACATCGAGTATATGTACAACAGTGAAATAAAACAATGTGTAGAATGTCCAGAGTTCCATCGGATGCTACAAACTACTGTGATGCACGTCTTTAACGCTTTATTAAAAAATTTTCTTGATAAGGAGGGACTGATATTTTAACAAGTCTTCACTTGAAATTCTTTGGAAAATCACCTGACAGCTTCTCAGTGTCATAGATAAACTTCTTTATCACAGCTTCTGCTCTTTAACAGTGGAAGTGTCACTATAAAACTATGATTCATTCATTTCCCCAATCATAAATACTGTCTGTATGCTGACTTAAAGTGAGTTAATGAATAGGTACAATGATTACCTCATTCAGCAACTGAGTTTGGGCGTTTCTACTAATTTCGTTTATTCATTCTTATACCGTACCTCAGCTACAGAGCTAATAACATATAACTCTAAAACATGCATATGATATTTCTCCTCGAGAAGATATTAATAGAGTTAATGCAGGCATTGCTCCTTTAGGAAATTTACTCATAATTTGATAGCTGACTGAAATAAGCCACATCAATCATAGTACTATGTTGCATTATCGAAAAGATAGGAAACGATGAGATTGTTTATTAACTTGGCGACATTATTTTCTAACTCGTTAGAGTTCTCAAGGACAGTGGGATACGAGCTAAGCAGATTGGCTCAATGTGGTAGGTAAATTGCTAGATACATAAAGATGATCTCATCAGCGGTACCTTATCCTGAGGTTGGTGCGCCAATGGCTGGATTGTTAAAAAAATACCACCATTCACTAAACAACACTGTCCTTATGTCGCCTTGCCAGTTACTCTCAATTGAGACTCTTCTTTTACATGTCTGCCTCCAATTCCCCGCACAATTTGTTCTTTGATCTTCCTTCTTTCCTTTGGCCTTTCAGGATTCCAAGTTAGTACTTGTTTTGTGACACAGTTTGATAATTTCCTCAATGTGTGTTTTATCCACCTCCAGAGTATTTTCCTCATCTGTTCCTGGGCTGGAAGATGGTTTGTTCTCTGTCACAGATGGTTGTTTCTGATAATATCTCGCCAACGGATCCGAAGTGTCTTACACAGTCAACTGTTTACAATTACTTGTATATTTCGTAGGATGCTTTACGTAATTCTCCGTACAAGTTTCAGCTCCATACAATAGAACTGTCTTCATATTTGTATTGAAAATCCAGACTTTGATGTTAGTTGACAACTTGTTTGAGTTCCAGATTATTTTCAGTTCTAGAAATGCTGACCTGGCCTTGCCCATCCGTGCCTTCACATTTGCATCAAACCCTCCTTGTTTATCCATGGTGCTGCCCAAGTATGTAAAGGTTTCTACATCTTCTAGAACTTTTCTGCCAAGTGTGATTTAGTGTTCGTTGTTTTGTAACGAAGGATCCTGCTTTTCCTATTGTATATGTTGAGGCCTACTGCTTCAGAGGCTGCTGCTACACTGTCCGTCCTCATCCGCATTTGTTGCTGAGTGGGGTGGGGAATAGGAGAGCTAGGTCGTCTGCAAAGTCCAAGTCAT
Source organism: Schistosoma mekongi (assembly GCA_034768735.1). Taxonomy (NCBI): domain Eukaryota; kingdom Metazoa; phylum Platyhelminthes; class Trematoda; order Strigeidida; family Schistosomatidae; genus Schistosoma; species Schistosoma mekongi. The sequence continues at coordinate 17,014,621 of CM068310.1, forward strand.
TTGGTTGCATCCATGTTGTCCACTGTGTTCCGAGATTGCCTTGAGATGTTGCATTCTTCATAATTTAGTCAACCACCAGCAGGAAGGGGAAGAGTTAGAATAAGCAGTCTTGTCTGACACCGGTCTTCATTTCGAATGAATCGGTGAGACGACCTTCATGCACGATTTTGTAATTTAGTCCGTCGTAAGTATTCAATATGATATTAACTAACTTCATGTGCACACCATAATGTCGAACAAGACTCCACAGTGTCCTCATGTCCACGCTGTCGAATGCTTTCTCGTAGTCGAGGAAATTAATGTAAAGTGGTGAATTCCATTCGATTGATCGTTCAACAACGATCATCAGTGTCGCGATTTTGTCGGTTTGTGATGGTTCCTTATGCAATCCATCCTGTTGATCTCGAAGTTTGGCGTCGACTAGATCTTTCATTTAGTTCACTAACACTCTATTGATAACGTAGTCTAGTCAAAACCATTTTCCTGAGCAACGGATGTTCTCTACCAACTCGAAATCATACTGGTGTAACACACTACACGCTGTTTGAAAATGTGATAATTTCGCCAAAGTTGATCTTTCGCTTGAGAATAGTTATACTTTCTCCACAGATGTATTCATAATATGTTCTCCCTTCTAGCATCAGATACTGGCCACCGATCAGATGTTCAATAGAATGAAAAATACCTGAAAAAAGCGGTAGACTTAGAGAATAACTAATGATCACTGATACTCATTACAAGATTTGTAAATTCCAGTAGGCGGCTAAAAGCAAAGTGAAAACAATGTCCACAAGCAAAATGTTACAACTATGAATTTTATATGTTGATCAATTGATTTAAGTTATTTTATTATTTGTGCCATTCATGTATTTATATACAAAGTATTCCTCACTACATCACGACATCAAACATAACAGCATAAATGAATACCACAACGCTTTTGCTTAAGATTATATAACACCAATCAGCATCCTACTGACAGTTAAGTTGATTTGGTTTTGTTCAACAAGTATACGGCGGCTTAATGGTTAACAATTTGTTGAAATTTGCTAACATATTGAATGCTCAATCCATCGAATACCACCGATGAATCAAGCAAATGCCGACAGGAACTCAAAAGTCATCAAAACATCAGTGACTGCTCTTGAAAGTAAGCAGCTAAAGTTCCATTTAATACTTTAAATCATAATATAGAAAAACATAAACTAACATTTTATAGGACGAAACAATACACATATCCATCGACAGGAATAACACAAAACAGAAATTTATTGATGAATAGCAAACATTTATGTATTTCATCAGAAACCTGTAAAACACATTTGCATTCAATAAACTGTTCCAATGATGGACATTTCCGATTCATGTAGTTAAAATGATTGAATGTTGAATTGTTTAGAGCTACGATGTAATAAGTTATGGTTATGATTCACAACTTCCTACCAGTATCCCATTCACATGTTTCTCTTAAATATACCTTCAATATTCTTCTAATGACTAATCTCTGAATGATCAACTGACTCTAATCAACATTGTTATTTTGAACAATTTCTGAAAAATGATTGACATTAGATGTGTCACACAATCCCACATTCATCAGTTCTCCTCGTTTGTTTATAATGTAAAATAGAACATTTGTCGTTACATCTAGTTATCATAATTAACCAGTACATTGATTCGCATCATTAGATTTGATCAATTGTAAGGAATACATTTTGAGCGTAGCCTTATGTACATTATCAGAATAATTAATGGAATGATAATATGGTTTAAATGAGGTAAAATACATAGTTGATAAAGTGATCACATCGAATAGATTGACCGTGATAACAATTGAGAATAGATTGAGTGAGAATGAGCTTGATGTACATATTCCACTTTATTAAGTGATGGGGGGGTGGATGATGCATATTATACTAGATCATTTAATCATGAGGAAATTATTCTGAAAGCAAACCTGATAACTTGACAACACAGTTTGAAAAATATTGATTGTTATGCTGTTATTAGTATTTAATATTTCAAGTAATAATCACAGCGTAAACCAATAAGAACTCAGCAGCAGTAGTAGCAGAATCGTATTGTTCAAACTGGAAATGAAATCAGAGGCGAGCCCATAGACAACCCGAAGTGAAATATAAGTAAAGGTAGATACTACGTCATTTAAAGAAATACAGAGGGGGGGAGAATAGGACAAAATAATGTGCCAAGTTTAAAGGTTAGCGTAACATAGGAATACTGGCTATCATACAGACAATCACACGCCTAATGGCGTACATTACTATTATATTGTAGTCACAGAATCTTAACAAAGAAATGTATGGGATCATAAAATGATCTGAACCCATTGATTTAGTGGATTGTCTATAAAACAATTAATTTTAACTGACGGGATTCGTTACAGATTGATGTTGGTGGGGTACGACTGAAACCAGGGTGTAATGGACAGCAGATATGAAAATGTTAAACTGATTAAAGTAATTTATGAGACGATGGTGATAATGAAATGGACGGATTACATAACCAATAGTCATATTCCATAAGTGGTGCAGAGTGATAGTCAGTGGCCAAGTGTACTAGTACCGATAAGAACAAAAATACAGCTTTGATAAATACTTCAATTCAGGAGGTAGATTGAAACTTATTTAGATACGTTTATTAAAACAACAACCGTTAAAAATAATTGTGTAATAGGGAGATGTGAATAGACAGTTCTAATAAAACAGCTAGTAGAAACAATAGACGAAAAGGGTGAGGAGGGGGAAGACAAAATAAAGTGAAACAAAAAAATATGTGAAGTTAATGTAATAAAATGGTAAATATTATTTGGCTAAGGAAGAGATAATAGTGTCACGTATTTCTTATGAATACATGAACTAGGGTTGTTGGTTAAAATCTCTATACCTTGTGAAATGTGTAACAGGTGAATTTGAACCTCATAAGAAAGTTCTGATGGTATATGGTACATTATTTTAAATGACTGCGTTATTTGAATTATGTGTCCTTTATCTATTAGATGAGCTAGGATGGAGCTGCTGACATACTTTGTTTGACCTTTTCAAACCATGCTGAAAGCTGTTCATTCATATGTTAGTTAAGTTGCCTGGTCGTACACCCAGAGTGCCTTGTTTCATATGTGCAGTTCAATTAAAACAAGTTTATGGTAAAGGCGAATTTAGTTGACTTATCCTTTGTTTTAATGAACAAAACTGGTTGATTTAAAAACGAGGGGCTAAGTTTTGATGTATAAACATGTCGTTTTACTGTTTTCAATATTCTCTTGTGTAGGACATCACTAGTAACATGCCCGTTAAATTGTAATTTTATGAATAAGGGTTTCTTGCTAACGGGCTATATTATTCACATTTGTTTTCCTACACTCACGTACTTTTTTCACATATGCTTTCGGATATTCTAGTTTATTCAAAGCACTAGTGATAAACTCTAATTCCCTCTGTATGTTATCCTCTAAGGGAATCTTTTCTGCCCTGTTAGTTAGGCATCTAACAATATTTCTTTTGTACCGGATGAGAGTGAAGCTATAGATTAATAAATGAATTTTATTTTAAAATAGTGTGAATTACAAAAAAATTACACAGTATTATTGTATCAACTTTTACAATCAAATTTACAATTGTTAACCAATTTAACTATCACTGTAAAGCAAATAAATATGTACAAATGTAGGTGGGAATTCGCTATCATACAAAATTGACCTAGGTTAAATACCAGAAAGTACTTAACAGCTGTTTCGTAATGCAACAGAACTTCTTAGTACTGAATACCTGATATACCTTACCAGGGTATGATACAATCTATCGCGAACTGACTGAATTTGCATATGTCAATCATTTGATATCGGCCCAGTAGTTAACATGTTAAATATTCTCTACAAAACTTGAAGGTCATACTTTGAATGATATGATAATAAATTGTATGAATGAATGACAATCTATATCACATCAGTAATCCAAATGATTTATATCTTCCAATCTACCTCCAAACTCACCCACACAGTGTAAACATATTCATCTAAGTATATTCACTTAACATATACAGTGGATACATAGACTGAGTTATAGTGAATTCACTCCTAATCACATAACCATAACAACTATTTGAATTACATCATACTATAAAAGACAATTAAATACTACTTAATATTAAATTAAATTAAGCATTTAATAAAATGAATCAGTTGTGAATAGAATGTTTATTTGTAGATTAATAAGTTGAACATTTACATAATAATGCATAGAATACACTCAATATGTGTACAGAAGGTAAAGTTAATGTACTTGAGAGAAGATCTCATGAAGTCATTAGATGTATGTAGGTGTAAAGTATAAGTTTAATTGTAAAGTGTAATTTTCTTTTATTACTTAATTAATTTTTACATAGTGAACATATTCAATGTTACGAGTTAGTCAGTATTTTTTCATCATATTCATAGTTTCTTTATTGTTGAAATCATGTAAGTCTATAATAATATTTTTGTATTGTCGTAAATGTTGACATTTTTGATGATGTTGTGAAAACATTATTATATTGTAATGTTCTCATGGATTATTGATATAGTTGAGAATTGTCGGGAGGGGGAGGGGGTGTGATATTTTTCACCAATTATATTGATTGATCTTCGAGCAATATCACGAATTGATGGAAATGGAAATTTCATTACTGGAAGCCGGTGGGCTTGCGTGGCCACTTATGCAGATAGCTAAGCGTTTGCCTTAAAACATGAAGATTTTGTGCTTAATTCCCTAAAGTAATTGAGGCTACACACTACTAGGGAGTTGCATACTAAGACGCAACAACTATCCAGTGCTTACTAATTTCCAATCGTACCCAACCAACATGAATCTGTGATGAGTACAAACAAATGAACTTAATTCTTATTTCAGTAAGACTGTCTTCTCATTGATATAATCTCGATGTAGTTATACAATAGTAGGTCGGATCTATATACACCCAACTTAAGCGTTTATAGGAATATATTCCACTATATATACAACATTACATAACTGCGACTAATAGCAGGGAAGTACACAGTAATATTTCTTATATGCGATCATAGTAGCACACAACAATAAATTAGAAACAGTAGTTTTATCATGCCTTCGTTACTATTCCATTGTTTCATCATTAAACATTCAAACATTACAACTTAAAATGAGCTTCAGTCATTCAATCCATATAGATTTTCCAAATAACGCTGTTTACAATTATGCTGTATAGCGCATCAGATGCTTTAAGACAAAAAAAGATGGAGTGTTAAATAATCTGTCTTCAGAGATTTAATTTCTATGTTCACACCAACATTATGAGTCACAATGTAAATACACAATGCCTACTTTATTGGCATTATTCAAAAATTTTAATTGATTCACTTATCACGTAAGAAGAAAGAACAAGCAAAATTGCTTATATAAATGTAATTCAATTTCATTTCTTCACATTATACAACATCATATGAATCCATCTATCATTCACATCAATAATCCCAATCCACTTATATTTCATTGTAATCAAGTGTCGGTTTATATGACATTGGTAAACTGTGGATACACAGTCTATAATTATTCTTAATATGCATTGTATTCTCAACCAATAACTACAGAATGTTACTTTCATGATTATTCATTTCCGAAATTTACTAACTTCTTTGTTGACTTGCCACGAAACCAGATTCCTCCTTATTAAAACGTCATCTGATGACTAACAGTGTAATAAAATTGGCATCTTATTTCAGTTAGTTAGTTAGTTAGTTTAAGAAAATAATGAATGAAATAGTATCATTTTATGTGAATACCAGCATTGATCAACAGTCTACTGATGATGTCAGATAGAATCCAGTTGAAAATGATGTTACTTTTTTGCTTTTGTTTTATTTTCTGTAAAATAGGTGATGCGAGGTAAGTTACATTCTTGTTGAAGGTATACCTTCTCTACCTTGTGACTTATTTAATACCGTTGAATAAGTTTATATTTGTCGTTGTCTTAGAATTCAATTATAAGATGTCTCATTACCTTTCTTTTCTTTTATATATGCATCAAATTATTTTGGATTTGTTATTCAATACTCATCATACTGTTTATTCTTAAGTCATCTTTAATCATATGGTTAATTGATTTTGACAATCATCTGTAGATAACAGTCCAATGAATATAACACTTTTTCTAGTACAGTGTTTAAGTTGATTGTTCAAACAGTTAGTTTATATAATCTGCATATATACTACACTTCTCTTACGAAGGTGTCTCAAACTACGGTGTAACTTGTTATTTATTTAACTAGTTTCAATATACTCATCAAATCATAAAACAAGTTTATTCAACGAAGAATTCTTTTTACAATGAATTCACTATCAAGTTGTACAATCATATATATATGTCAGTGAGTAATTGTAAGAGTATTGATTAGTCAAGCGAAGTTTTTTACTGTCTAATGCTTTAAGAAAACATTTGGTAATTTGGGGGGGGGTGAGGGGCTTTGTGAAATATGAAAATTGTGTAATCACTAGGGTGGAAACACGGTAGTTGTGATTATCATTAGATTATGATGTAAACTTTATCACCGAAATCGAGAAAATCAAAATGGAAACAGTCATGTGATAATAATCAGATGATATGAATAACTGAAATAATAATGATTATTGTAATTAGGTGTTATGGAGATTGTTGAAGGTTAATTTGATATCACGAAATGGTCTGAAACAGACAAAGATTGATCACGAGGAACTGGCCCTGGACAGCTTTTCGACCTAATATGGGACTCTCAAGTAGTGTGCATCGACGACACTACGATGGATCCAACCAAGGACTTTCGGTTTCCACGATGAACGTCTCCTAGTGCTTACTGCTGGTTAGTGGTTGCTTAAAACAAACCAACTCGTGATATGCAATAATTGATAATTGACATTATAATAATGGTAAACGTGAATAGAAGCAGGAATGATAGAGAAAAGTGCAAATGAATAAATAAATAAGGCACTTAGCATGAATACTCAACTAAGAAAGTGACTTCATTGATAGCTCTTTGTATGCACAACTCATGTTTCAGATTATGAATTACCAAGGGTTCTGCAATGCAAAGTAGATTTAGATGTAGGTAGCATGGTTTATTTGACTAGATTTTATAGATGATGAGTCTGAGGCTAAATGCTCTGAATCTGCAATATGCTGCAGACCAAATAAAGTGATGCATCTGCTTTGTACTTTTATCAGCCATACCTGAAGATGCTCTCAGATACAGCGAAGGAGATGCCTCGACTAATAACCTACTTACCTGGCTTCATAATAGCAGGTAAACTGGTAAATGAATCAATCAGTTATGGTAGCTTGTCCCTTAACCAAAGGCATATTTTTGGAAAGCTCCAGAACGTTATAAAAAGATTTGCTGCAGGAATAGTCCTTCTAAAGAATTTTTAACTATATCGCTACAATAACCCCCCTTAAATTCAAGATTTATACATAATGTTTTCCTTTTGATAATGTGTTTCTCCTTTGAGGGCTTCTTTTCTATCATGTTCTTCTGGATAAATCACTGTATTTATGTGATTATATATATACGACTGTACTGCCCGATAATGAATTCAATAAAAAGAGAACCCTATGCTGAACACATTTATCTTATGGTTTGTTTAACTACTTGTTAAAATATTTATAGAGGATAACCATAACCACAGATAAGCATATTTGTTTCCATCTAAAAGTATTTACTCAATAAAACACTAATAATTCAGTTTATTTTCAGTACTCCATATCATTTATTATTCGACTCTTACTAAGGTCCATATACATCAGAGCACATATTTCCTATCACTTATTCACTTTGTGTTATAGTTACAATACAGATGATATTTTGATGATTTATCTCACTGTTTTTTTTGTATTCTGGGGAACATCATTAATTTCTGAGATAGTTGTTTATTTATTGATGAACATTTGTTTCAATAATCGTTGATTACACTTTAAATATATACTTTACTAACAAATAGAATAAATTAGTAGTTAACTGTCTAATTCAGAATCTTTGATTAAAATATGAAAGCTGAAAGCTGATGTCATTAGTGTAAATTGACAAAGCATCACATAGTAACTGGTAAAGTAAATGAAAATATTTCACTATATTTTCAAAAATCGTAAATGAATCACTTAAATGTATAAAGAAATATGGTTTGAGTTAGTGACCATGTTTAAAAAACTCATTTCATTATGATGCACTTTTGAATTCAAAGTGATTTTCTGTCATCCTGAGGAAAAATATGAACATGACTACATGACAGTGTTGAACTGATATGGTCCTGTGGAGAATGGTATTAAGTTTAGTTGTCGCAGATTAATAATAGATGATTGGTCGCTCTATGACACAAACTGATAGAGGCGGGAATTCTTCCATCAGATGCCGTCTGGCCCGGTGATGCAGAGAGTTAGACATTCGCAAAATTGAAGACCCTGGGTTAGATTTCTCTGGTGGGATGGAGGGTGCACACGTTGAAGAGTTCTGTGCTGGGACGAAACAACTGTCCAGTACTGTGAGGTTTAAAAGGTACCCTACCAACATCTATCTGTGACGAATCCAACTAAATGAATGACGATATGTTTACAAGAAATAGAAGAGAGCATTATATGATATTCGAATTCACTTTGTAACCATGATAAATAATAATAATAATATCGAGAATTGTGGACGATAAGAACAAAGAAAATACTATTTAGATTAGATAAGCCTGAGTTATAGAAGGCATAGAGAGTGAGGGCTACTGCAGAGTAATAAAGGTAGGAGAATTTGTGTATTGCCCCGTGAGAATAGTTTTCTCCATCAGATTCCATCTTAGTGGTTTATCTACCTTTTTCGTAAGCAAAACATGATAAAATACTACTTTACCTGTTTCCTTCACATATACTTTCAATAGCCTAATGAACTTCACTAATTTGCATAAGAATTTCAGAATAATTAGTCTACTATTTGCAAAGAATGAATGCATTGTCCATGTAACGGAAGTAGGATGGCAAGTTTCAATGAGTTTTGCAAGTTTACTGTTTCCCAGTTTCCTTATCGTGAGATAAGATATCAAATAATTTCGTAATCGTTCAAAGACTGTTGAATTTTAAAAGACGTTACACGTTTTATGCTCATTTGGAAATAATAAATTGAGGAATGGTTGAAATGATAAATACAGTTACGTTTGACATGATTACGAGTCTTAGTTTGAACATCGCTACTATGAGATAGGTACATCCTGCTGATAAGATTCAAACAGAATGATTCAACTTGCTAGCCACAAACCAACATAATTTCTAAGTGAAATAGTAAGTTTTGGGTACATAACTTTAAACTTGTAAAAGTTTCCATTTTCACTTAAAATAATTTTGTTGTCTCATATTGAATTACAGTTTCTTAAAAACATTATGGGAGAAGTGAGTTATATTTTGAAATTTATGAATTTTAATGGATACGATGATCTTTTTAGTTTTGGAAGTAAAACTCTACCTTTGAACGGATTTAGATGCTCAACATAATGTTGACTAAAGATAAACGTTGCATTCCAGTTACGATCAACATAAATGATCATCTATGTTTCATCGACCTAATTACAGTTACTGATTGTCATTGACAATACTATATACTCTTTTCTGATTAGTATCAGTTGTAGTTAACTATATTTCCGGTCTTAGGTAAATGATTCCCTTATTAATAAACAAACTAACTGATGATAATTTAATTTGGATAGTTGAGTGGAGATAGATTTTAAGTTTAGTTTTGTATATTCGTCACTTAGTACCAATCTCCACATGACCCCCTAAATTGAATAATAATAAACATCTTTCTAATGACTAACTTCAGAATGTTCTTGAAGTCGAAGTAATAAATTGTGACTAGTGGAGTTCAAAATTGTCTGGAAGAAGACAGTTATCACCAGTGGTATCGACTAATCATCGTGTTATTTATCACGAATTGAAGGGATTGGGAATTTGACTACTGGATGCTAACTGATCCAGTAGTTTATAGGGTTTGTTACCCTGTAGGCCGTGGGTTAGGTTTTCTGGCGGGATCAAGGGTGTTGATATTAAGTTAAAATAACAGTCCACTGCTCCATGCTTTTTAGTGGTACCCAACCAATATAAATCTGTGACAAATACGAACAACTAAGTGAAGATAAAATAAATATGATAAGCTACTAGTTGATGGATTCCTGGAAGACTGAAATACACCACACATTTATAATGTTCCATGGAGGTGGAGTTTTATCCCACACACATTATAATGGGAATTTCATTCGATAGGCTTCTTAGTCGATTACACTGTAAACTTCAAATTAGATAAAAATGTAGAAGGATACATCGACCAAGAGGTACAATTTTATATCTGTATTTATTTAATGCCAAATTAATTGACTTTTTATATCTAATGTACATGTTGATAATTTATAGAATAGTAGAACGATTAACGAATCCGTAAGTAAACAGTTCAGTTTAAATGTTTAGTATGTTTTATTACTACTTATTCACTAATATGAAATCCTTCTAACTGACACCTGATGAGCAGATTCCACCAGCTTGTCACAGATATGAAGAACATAAAATTTGATCTGAATTTGGTGATATCCACACTAACGATGAATAATTATTCTAAGATCTTTGTTAAAAATATATTTAGAGTAAAGTGTTAAGAAAACGTAGTTTCAACCAAAGGGCACTGTGGTTGTAATCTACTTAAAAGCAATTTTAGAAAAGATTAAAAGAATTGTAAATAAACACTGCATATAAGTCTTTTTTCTGAAAGAACAGTATATTTGACTTTACATTTATTAATATCAAGGATAAAGTACTTAAAGAAGGATAGATGAATTGTATCTTTGTGATCAAATGTAATGGTATATACGTATGAAAAACATTGCAACAGTTAGATGTAATGGTAAAAGAACATATACTTTGTTTAAAGCCTATTTCTAAATCATCCATAGATCTATGATAACTTGTAAATAAGTCAACAATAGCATTACATTCAATAAAAAAACAGGACACTTCATTAATTTCGATAGAATAAAAGTTCTTCAAATTTGTTTTTGGTTCTTATAAAGAAAGGTTAACTGCATAGGCCCTGCATATATAGGTAAATCCAAATAATGTAAATAGACGTGATAGAGTATTATTAGCTTAATAAATGAATTCAAGAATAATGTTCTATTCCAACTCGTTATTACTATCTAATACTATGAACTACGTATAATCCCATTCTATCATGTGATTAGCTCTTGTAGTTCAATTTGTAGCGGTCGACAGGTCACGTTAACACTACGTCACATGCATTTATTTACTCAATTTACAATTACCTAATTGAATTACACATTATAATTATGCTACCTGTGACAAAATAGAGATCCATTCTTTAACCCAGAATTATCATCATGTCAATTTATTCATACTTATTATCAAATGTACATGATGTGACCAGTCAATCTTCAGATCGTCTATTCATATCTGTGATTACAGTCAATAAATAAGACTATGTACATGAACGAGAGATTTTAGCAATATGTGAACCATGCACATATGCACACTTTCCTTCATCCACGAATTACTATGTATTGATTCACTTATAACGACGTGTGTAATATGTTCATATTCTGCATGAGACTGGGCAATCAGACCAATATTTTACCTTTTATTTACATTTCTATTCGGTAATTTTGATTTCTGGTTATATCCTTGAAAAGCTTGAACCAACCTATAGAAAGGAACATTAAAATTTTCTTAAATCTCATTAGCTGAGATTGATTACAGTTATAATTTATTCAAATCCTTCTTAGATAAACTCAACACCCAAGTTTTGTAAAACTGTTCCTTCTTTTTTGGATGAAAATTCCCATAGAATAACACCGTCTTGCATAGACATGATAAAGTCCAAGACGAAATACATCACCTATGAAAATGTCCTTCTTTATTTGATCTATTGTCTTATAATTAATCATTCTAAAACATTACAGTTTGTAAAATCTGACACCATTAATAGTTAATAGAAGTTAAAAGTAGTGTGTATTATGCATGAATTGCTACTTATAAAAACCAATTTATTAGAGTTCGTGAATGGTGTGATATGCATTCATTCAACTCAATAACTATTTAATATTTGATTGAATATATCGCAGATTGATGTTAGCAGAGTACTATTGAAAACCAGGAAGCACTGGACAGCTGTTTCGTTCTAGTGTGAAACTTCTCAGCAGTGCGCACCCCAGATTCCGCACCAGGGGCTTCAGGTTGACGCGAACGCCTAACCATTTGCACCAGTGGGTCGGCATCCGATGGTAGAATTCCCACTAACACCAAAAATAACCATCCCAATTAAATTATTTAATAATAAATTCATTAACAACAATTGTCACAATGTACAATCCCATTTAATATATTTCAGAATATTCTATTTTGACTTATAGTAAGTGTATCATATTGTAATGATTACGATATTTCATCCAGTGAATTATGTGTAAGCTGGAATAACTTTCAGACTGTTAACAAATCAACACGAATTATTGAGTGGTTAATTTGTTTCAATGAGTAATTGTAATAAATCGCTATTATTGAAGCCTATTACTAACTGTTGCATGTTTCATGACTAAACACTTGGTATTTTCATTTGTTTGTGTTCACCACAGATTGGTATTGGTTAAGTACCATTGAAAACAATGAAGTATGTTAAATGGGCTCCTCTACAGGGCACACTCACGAATCCACCAGGGAATCCAGGTCTCATGACTAATGCTTAATCATCTGCATCACTGGGCCTGCGAGACTGCTGGCATCCAATGGTAGAATTTCCATTTATAGATTGACGACTATTCATTGCGAGTTGAGTGACCTAGGGGTGCAGGTGATTAAACCTTCACTGAGAAGCTTGAAGGGCCTTGAAATTGATACCCTAGGTACCGAGATGTGCATTCCTGGCGAGTCTCATATTAAAAGGGAAGTGCAGTCCGATATTAGGATAAACTTGTATATTCCCGTTGATTTGTTATAGACTGAAGCTGGTCAGTCATTTTGCTATACGTGCATCCTGAGCGGATTGCCTCGATATAGCGAACTTTTCACAAGTATTATATAAGTTGGATTGTGACATCAACATTGGGATGCAGGTACATCCAGACGATGAGTCCCAAATAGGACGAAACGCGCGTCCTGGATTTCAATTGCTAGTCACAATCCAACTTATATAATGCAGTCCGATAATTTTTGGTTCTCACTGGTACCCAAATAACATTAATCTGTGATGAATCCACCCAACTAAACTTAATATCCTACTATACTAATTCGCTTCAGTACAATCACTTTGTACTTTTCGAGAACAGTCTACTAATTTTTGTATCTTTTAAATAAGTTGATACATTCATCTTGGCCGTTGTACGCTGCCTTCGTTAAGCTTTTAATAAAAACAAATAGAACATTTGTTCTTATCTGTCGGCTTAATTCTAAATCAGATCTAGCTAACAATAAGCTGCAACTCAGTAACTTTTACAAACTTATATTTTCCAAATTTTTTCTATTTTTGATGTCCGTTATGTGTCTATGTTAATGACAAGCCAATAAACGTCAAAATTAAGGTGCGCTTCCTGATAATTTGAGAAAATTAATAATGATGTGCCAAGTTTCTCTAGTTATTGTTAACAAAGTAAAACTGATAATGTAACAATTGGCATAATCAACCTAGAGTCTATCATATCAACAACTAATTACCAGTGAATATTTATAGAAATCATTAGTATTCTTCACAACTAGACTAAACACTATTAACGAACTATTTGGGTTGAAATAGTAAAACACAATACACAAGTAGAATTTTACATTTGATGGTTTTTGTACAACATGAGAATGTTGAATAATAAGGGATTAATTTACACTTAACTTATGTTTATGTATTCCATTATCAATGAAAACGAAAATTCATAGTTTGTGAACAATGACTGAAAAAATTCAGAAAGAATTCAGTAGTAGATAAGTTTGATGAAGTGATGTTGATTACGCATGAACTACTATTATCATACATAAGGTGATAAGAGGAAATCGGAAGCTAACAGACAATACATTTTGTGAAATTACTACTTAGAAATTTCAGTAACAATACTTTATATTACTGGCACAGATGGTCAGTCATTACATCATTACAAAATTTATTTTATTGTATTTCTTTCAGTTTAATTATATACAAATGGTTAAGAAGCTGCCTACTAGATACAAATAACCTTCGAGAAGTTTTCTATCCAAAACATTTAGAAAATACACAGATTGTTAAATAATCTGCGATAGTCAAATATACAATATGAAGTATAATTGTAAATTATTTCTAAAATTAAATATCATGTAATATTTCTCATATTTTAGGTAAACGTTCATTTATGGTTTCATTAAGATAACTGGTTAGACCATACAGTTTCTCGTGACTATTGACTATTGTATAGCTCATTCAATATATAACTAACACTCAGAATTGTTAATTTGAATAGATCTTTATCAAATATCATCATTCACTTCCTTACTAGTTTGTATCAATCAGAGTACATTGGATTGACATGATGTATTTCTGTTGACTGACACATAACATACACACATCGATCATCTGAATGAGTCTGTTTATTAAGAAAATACTAATTCCAAATTGATGTCTACATTATCTCGTACAGTCCGTTTGGTAACTATCCTCTGATGTATTTATTACTGGAGAAAGATGCATCTCACTCTACTCCTCAATTTCATTTACAAATATTCATTGTATCAATGATATCAATGAATCATTTGTATTTACTTAATAATCCACCAACCCCTCACCTAACTCGTCAACGATTTAATACATACTTACTGACAGGAAATCTTGATAGAATCCATCATATCTGGTAACACATTAGTTCATACACTGAAAAGCAAACTTCAAATCTCTGAACTAGTTGGATGAATGAGTAAATGGAATCAGAAACTGTTGTAGACCAGATAATTGTATAGTGGATAATAATGAACTATTGTGTAAGTTGTAATAGTATAGTTTGTCTACACTACATTAATGAAATTCTACGTCACATTATCCTTAGTGACATACATACAAAGATTTGCATCTTTTCCTTACTAATTATCATATATTAAACAATTTATATTAGAACAATACATATAAGCGAACAATATTGTTTCCACAATTCAGTCTTCATCAGTCATTTTAATTTAATATACAGCAGTATTTATAGGCGAATATGAAACTTATTAAGCCAATGGAGGCAATTTGTAAGTCAATGATAACAGTGAAACCAATTATAATAAATGAAACGTGTAAATCTGTAGTAGGATGGTAGATGTAATACTAGCAGTAACAATAAGCAGATTATTAACAGCATGAATACATATGTCAACATAAGATGAATACAAGAAATTATAAGTTGGATGTAGGTCGAAATCTGTGAAATTATGATCGTTGAAATAATAATGATAATAATACTAAACGTAATTGGATGTTGTGGAGATTGCTGAATTTGAATATGATATCGTGAATTCAAGAAACATGACCAGCGAAGTTCATTCGTGTCTGATGTGATGTTACCCACTGATTCCAACGAATGAGGTCGTCCTAATATATCAGGAATTGACTGAGTTAAAAATATCAACTGTTAAGAGCATGCTTAATGGTCCTACGGTAAAACGTTTTCCATGGAGCCAAAAGTCCCTAGGATCGATTTCTGATTGGGTCGCGGATGAACACTTTTGAAGAGTCCCATACGTTGACGAAATAGTTATAGAGTACCTCCTGGTTTTGAAAGGTTGTCTAATTCAGACCACTTCATAGTATCAAATAAGAATATTTGTTCACTGTTATATGTGAAAATAATGTAGTCGCTTAAATTGAGAATGTCGGTGAAGTATGAAAGGAGTGATGTAAGAGTTGGGTAAATTGTTATTTGAGTTTTATATGGCCATTAGAGGGATAGCGTTTTTTTTAGCACATTTGCTGTTTTACGGGATGGGGTTGCTAGCCCCATGCCCAACCCTCCTCCTTTATCCGGGCTTGGGACCGGCAGCAACCCTAGGGGCTACAGGCGGTTCATTGTTGAACAATCAATTGAATGGAATTCACCACTTTACATCAACTTCATCGACTATGAAAAGGCATTCGACAGCGTGGATAGGAGAATATTATGGAGCCTTCTACGACATTACGGCGTACCCGAGAAGATAGTCAACATCATACGAAATTCTTACGACGGACTACATTGTAAAATCGTGCATGGAGGTCAGCTCACAGATTCATTCGAAGTGAAGACCGGTGTTAGACAAGGCTGCTTACTCTCGCCCTTCCTCTTCCTACTGGTCATCGACTGGATCATGAAGACTGCAACATCTGAAGGCACTCTCGGAATACAATGGACAACATCGACGAAACTAGATGACTTGGACTTTGCAGATGACCTAGCTCTTCTTTCTCACACACATCATCAAATGCAGAAGAAGACCAACAATATAGCAGCAGCCTCAGCAGCAGTAGGCCTCAACATACACAAAGGGAAAAGCAAGATCCTCCGATACAAAACAACAAACTCTAACCCAATTACACTCGACGGAGAAATTCTGGAAGACGTTGAAACCTTTACATATCTGGGCAGCATCATCGACAAACACGGAGGGTCTGATTCGGATGTGAAGGCGCGGATTGGTAAGGCACGGGCAGCATTTTTACAGCTGAAAAACATCTGGAACTCAAACCAACTGTCAGTCAATATAAAAGTCAAAATTTTCAACACAAATGTGAAGACAGTCCTGTTGTATGGAGCTGAAACTTGGAGAACTACGAAAAGTATCCTACAGAAGATACAAGTATTTATAAACAACTGTCTGCGTAGGATTCTTCGGATCTGTTGGCCAGATACCATCAACAACAACCTGTTGTGGCAGAGAACTAATCAACTTCCAGTTGAGGAAGAAATTAGGAAAAGACGCTGGAGATGGATTGGACACACACTGAGGAAACCATCAAACTGTGTCACAAGACAAGCACTGACTTGGAATCCTAAAGGCCACAGAAACAGAGGAAGGCCCAAGAACACATTGCGTCGGGAATTGGAAACAGACATGAAGAGAATGAACAGCACTTGGGAAGAGCTAGAACGGAAAGCCCAGGACAGAGTTGACTGGAGAATGCTGGTGGGCGGTCTATGCTCCACTTGGAGTAACAGGCATTGATTGATTGATTAGAGGGATAGAAGTATTACACATTTTTAAAGCACTTTGCTTCCTAGTTGAAGTAAGGCATTAGTAATTGCATTAGAACTGTAATAATAGAACATTCAGTCACCACTAACTACCAGATAAGTAAAGACGGATCTTTCAGTGTAATATACAGAATGAACAGAAACATTTCAAAAACACTGTGTTTCCGATTAGTGTGGTTTGCTGAGGCCGTCGCCCCAGACATAAAGAAGCCGAAACTATGTGTGTAAAAAGTTGTTCATATACTCCTCCAATTATGAACATAGCTAGTTTCTATGCAGTAGATATTCTCATGCTCTCCACAGCAATCATTTAATTTTGCAAATTTTCATTATCAATTCTATTTTACCCCCCCCCTTCCATCTGACATTAGTTCTACGAAATCACATCAATTCATTTATAAAAATCAGCTCACTAATGATTAACTGCAAGATATTACTGATGTTTTAGTGAGAAATCATGATTGATGAAGTTCGAAATTGTCGGGAGTAAGGCAGTTATCACCAGATCTCTTAGCTAACTAATATCATCGTTTTGTTTTGATTCAATTGGAATTTTTTTCATTTTATCAGTCAACCTATAGACTACTCTATTAACATTTTAAGTACTTGTTATCACATTCATTTAAAATTGTTTTCATTCACGTATAAACAAATGTGCTTCATGCAAATTAAGTGTTTACCTTTTCACTATGTAAACTATAAGTGATATAATTCAAGTTATTAATAAACCAATTGTAACACTGAATGTTTATCATTACACTTTAGTTAACAGTCTATAACAAATCAATTCACCTCATCTACACTCTATTTATTGATGCATATTAATTTAAGTAATCTACACTATGGTGAATTTAAGCTACTCTTTGTACAGTCTACGGAGTAAATTTTTCTTTATTTGAATCAATTGAATGAAGTTACATTTGGTACCCTACATAAACTGGAAGTAATAACTAACACAACATCTGAATTGAATAACATGACGATTCATCTTCATTCGTTCAGTTAACAACATCTGACTTCATAACTAATCGTATTATAATAATCAAAATTATCAAATAGAAATTTAATATTTAATTTATATAATGAAGTTAGTTGGAGGTATATGACATTACCATGTTTGATCAATGGTTCATCTGAAGTTGATTTAATTAAATGTAATAGCCTTTGTAGTTAAATATAATTAGTAAGCAAAAATTCTAGAAAATCGAAAATGTGCGGAGGGTTTAAAAGTATAGAGTTAAAGAGAGTAAGATGTTCAGCAACCTAAAGGCCATATGTTCGATTCCCTGACAGAATTGAGAGTGTGTACTGCTAAGGAGTCCTATACTAGAACGAAATAGCTATCCAGTACTACCTGGACCTCGTTGGTATTCAACCAACATAAATTCATGACGAATACAAATAACTAAATGTAAAGATTTTAATTTGTTACATAGTAGAAAAGCTGGATACACATTAATGGTGATTCAAAGTAATGTCAATTGAAAAAAATATGATTGTAGTATTGCAAGAAATTAAAGATGACTCAGTTGAAATAAGTGAAGGGATTGGAAAATTAAACAATGTAACAGAATAGAGTTATAGTTACCGTAGAGATAAATGATTTCTTACTGATTCCTTATGGACATATATATCCGATTGTAGATGTCTGATTGGAGTTCCATCAGAAAATTTTTAGACTGAAAGTTGATTTCAATAAAGATCACAATCCGGTGTTTTGTGTCAAATAGTAACACAGGCGAATTAGATCTTATTCACTTAATATGATAAAATGAATTTTCCTCTTTGTTATATGTTACCTTCAGAGTTCAAGATTATCCCTGGAACATATCAACTTCTAAATTGAACATTTCTTTGTGTGTGTAAGTCCAAGTTGTGATTAAACCCCCCTCTTCATGTACGTGCATCTGCTCAATCGCAAGTATGCACGAAGTCAATTAATACATAAGATTTATATCTAGCTAGACCTAAGTTGATTGCGATCCAACATCTGTAGTTTACATAACAGACGTTGTATGTGGTTTTCTAGTCGTTCCACAACAGCTATTTCTGCATACCTAATAATAAATTCAATCTAAAAGTCCTCTCTATGAAGCCGTTGACTGCAGAAAAGGATATCAACAGTCAAATTATTGTAATGTATGCGAAATGAAAGTTAGGCTATGCACATAGGATTTTAAAAATAACATTGAACTGTTAACATTCCTATTGCGCTTCACTTGTTACCATCACATATAGTCTTTTATTAGGTCCCTTGGAACTAACTTGTCAAACTTAAAATGATTAGGAAATCTAATGATAATTGAGTAATCAATGCTTCATTCTTGTGGATTAGCAGTGTTGACTTGAAATTAATCAATTGATCAGTCCTATTTAAATAAAAGCACTTGAACTTATTACGTTTGGTTTCCGGCAACCTCAACTTTACCTCGTTGATGTAACTCAAAGTAAGGCTTTTAACAAAATGATGATATGAGTTGATGTAATTTCGATGGAGACTTTTTCAGAAAGGTTTTGGGTACTCATGTTTCACTGTACAGTGTTTTAAAAAATTGAGTTCTGCATTCACTTTTGAGAGCTTGATAGCATGTCGAAAAAAATTAATAAATCCTCCCCCCTCTATGAATCGACTCTTGTCAAAGTAACACAGATCACAGCTAAATAAACTGATAAACAAAGACTTTCTATTGCTGTGTCCTGATAAGTGTGTTGGCGTTGTTTTCATAGATCATAGGGATTATGTCAACAAACTGTCCTTGATATTGGCAGACACAAATAACTTATCTAATGAAGTCATGAGAAAATGATACAAGTGATCAGACTTAACGAATGTTGACGAATGTTCTGAGTAGAAGTGCTTGATAATGATTGAAAATTAGTGATACTTTACTAATGGCTTGCTAACGGTTTTTGGACTTGAAATGTTGCTTAATACCAACGAAGAGGTATTTCGTATACATAAAATACTGATTAAGACAAAAGTAACAATCATCATATAAACTCATTCCTACACATTACCACTGACGGAAATAGTCTATTCTTTACATGAAATCATTTAAATGTGACTTACATTTATCAAAGTAAAGGAAATGTATAGAATCCTTATTCAATGAAATCATCTAAACAATGATATACGAGTATTTTCTAGAGGTCGAATAGGAACAGTATGTATAGTGATGAATGGAAATTTTTAAAGGTAATAGCTAAGAATCACACGATAGACAAAAGTAAAATATGGATTACTTATTAATTAACAAGAATTAAGCAACAACATCCGACCTCAGATAACTTGTTTCTGATATTGAAACTATAACCCTCAGATACTACACTTGTGAACATCATCATTGTGATATAGATATTTCCAGCTGAGGAATCCAAGATAGGATGAAACGCACGTCATCAATTATACATGCCAAACTCTATTCTACTTAACTCAAAGAGTACGGTTATTGACAGTTTACACAAACAATTCTGATTATGATGTTGTGGTAAAATGGCTGAAACAAAGCTGAGACCAGTTGTATAGTGAATTTATTTCATACAACCTATTCCCTTAACAAATTTAGATAAAGCTTATAGAATACATTGAATTCATTGCATTTCGTTACATTCTCTTCAGTTACATACTGGCAGTTTATAGTAATCAGTACAACATGTGAATATCATTATCAATTTAGTGGAGATATGTCGTTAATCAAGAGATATATCAAAATTGAACACAGATGAAATGAAAGATTTGCATCAAAATATTTTAAGATACATGGAAAGAGTGCTTGTTTCAAAAAACTATTTGGCTTAGTTTGATTACGTAATGCAAAAGGGGAGGTGTATCAATCCCAATAGATAGGTTGACCTTAAACTTACTGTGGTTTGAATTTTTATTTTTTTGTCATAGATAAGAAGTAAAATGTAATTGGCTGATAACTGAAAGGGATAGAATTTCCACCCTAAAATTGTTAACAATTTGTATCCCCTGAAATCACCTGTTAGTCCAATCCGATTAGTTAAATGAAACTGATCTTATCTGCTTTTGATTGGTTGTAAAATTTCGTCAAATTTTCACAAAAGAATCATTTTTACAAAAGTTTTTTCGAAAACACTCAATCTTCTTATTAACTTAGATAACTGATTAATCAATGAAACACAAATGGAATACGTTACTTGTATTGTAGGAACCCTATTATAGTCAACTAGGAATAGTATGAATCTAGTTCATATAGTTTGCATTGATTAGTAGTTGAATAATAATGTGTAATTGATATGAAAAGCCGGAGAATAGGAACTAGGTTACTTAGTTTTAATGAAGAAGTAGAAATAATAATAATATTAATATTAATATTAATAGTAATAATCTCTTCAATAATACTAGTTCTATTGACATAGAAGTTAAGCATTCTATGCTAAGCTCATTTTATTTGTAATTAGTGGAGTAAATTGTCTGCAAGTGCAAACTGGTAAATGAATAAAGTAGATATTCTAAGTAGTTGTATATTTAATGAAATTGGAAAAAAACCTAATAAGTAGTAAATATCCACTCATTCGTAATAATGTAGATTAAGTATATCTGTTATGACTATGCTATATGATGTCTATATCTACTCGAATGAGTTGATGAATTTAACTCGAATGATTGCTTACATCTATGTAGATGTGGAATATAATTTAACAGAATGCTAGATTAAGGAAAGCTAACGTAAGACGTGGTTTATCCAGCAGACTAAATTATATGACAGTATTCACTAATTAACTACTAATTAACAACTATTAAACATAAATAGAAGGAATTCGAAATGTTTATTCAAATAATCTTGACATTTTCTGAATAACGGATGACTTTAATGTACATGACCCGTATAACTAAGTTTATTAATAGACCGAGAAGACTTCTTAATCAGCCGCTCATTATACCTGTAAGTGGTAAGACAGTTAATGATTTTAACATACATGTAAGTGTATTAGGAAGTCTGTATGTTATTGACAATTGTCGTCTTAAACATCCATTAATCGCTTTTTCTGTTGAAGTAGATTAGTTAAAGACCAAATACATTTTATCATAACTGATTGTAACCATACCATCGTACAAAAATTCAATGATAAATCGTTTGTAAACGTTTAGCGATCGAATGGAGTCAATTGATTTGTTGGAATTATTTTCTTATTGAATGTATGTTCAAATAATAAATGATGCTTGTTAAGGGTTCCCGTATATAGCAAGAATCAAACATTCTATTTATTTATTATTAAAGGGAATTAATACGAAGCATCATGATGATATGTGGAACGCTAGTCGCCGTAACTTAAAATATTATAGACTGTTCACACAATAGCTCGTCGAACCAAACTGAGGGCAAACCATAAGTTCACAATCAACATCTCTTTGTTTCCAGACAAGGTTTAAAAATAGATTAGTAATCGATTGACTAACAAAGACTAAGATTTATTATCAAATACGTTTTCATAAATAATCCTTAAAGTACATGGTTGGCTTAGTGATCACTTCATCATATAATGACCTTTTGCATGGAAAAACAAAATAACGTTAAACATCGCTTACACTTCGTTGAATTGGTAATAATATTTATGTATGACCTCTGAAATATGTAAGTTGAGTGCTATTCTAATCGACTTGGATTCTCTCACAAGTTGTATTGAAAGAATAGTGAGTTTCGCTCACCATTTTACCAAAACTTTTAATGAAGTGTTGCAGACGAAACCATAAAGTTGATGTACTTTTTTCCCAATATGACTAATAAGAAAAGGCGGAAAGGGTGAAAAAATACTTGGTTGTTGTTCACTATGAGAGCAACATGTATTAGTACTAATAACGATAAGCGAGTGATCGACCTAACTAGTTACAGGTATATATGTTGACAAAACGTGTTGAATACCAAATATCTATTCTTAGTTTTTTATACTAACTATAAGTTCGCATCAAACATTTCTTAGTTTCCATACGTTTGAAAATTTAGGATTCATCAAATCGCTAACGAAAACTACGATTTATTATCAAGTACAGTTTCATAAATAATCCTTAAGGGACACGAATAACATTTCATTTGTTTTCTATTGGCACCGATAACGATCATTGAGTATTTGATGTAACGAGTTACGTGTACATATTAAGTGGAAGCTCGTCAATTACAAAAGAAGACTAAAAGACGTTTATGGTGCAAATATTTTATGTAAGGTCTCAAGTAGGTACATATTTGTGAATTTGCTTCATTCTGCTGATAGTTTCGAGAGAGGTTGCAGATTCTACTCCAAATGTGTTACAGCTCCACAAGCAGGGCATTCTGTTCCAAGAACAACGGGATCAGGATTCCAGGCACAAAATGAATGAAACATGGCGTTGCACCTACATACGACCCATGTTACTTCCTCAGTGTTATTTGTAGGTGGCTCGGAATGCTACTACAAATAATCGATTTACGTACTCGTTTTGTAACGTTGCGGATAATATGCACACGACATAATAAATGATTAGCATTAGGATACACGGCATTGATCGCTGCCGCAATTGCTACTGCATCATCTGTTATGAAGCATCCCACGTTCCTGTTGTTCGTTACTTCTTGGAAAAAATTTAGAAATTGCGCTATCATCGTAGTGGTTTCTCTTCTAATGAATCCAAATGCTATTGGGATGGCCATTAGATTAACATCCAGTGCTACCAGTTGATATAAGAAAATATTTTCGCTGTTTGTTTTGTACGTGCCATCCAATCCAATAACTTCAAGGAAACGTGAGCTTAGATTCAACTGGTCGGCAGTCGCAAAAAAGAAACATTCCAAGGTGGATTCTTCATTCAGCTGGTAACTACATGCACCGCCAAGAGAAGTTATATGTGTTTTCAGTTTCTCAAAATTACCTACAGATCAACATAAGAAGTTTTAAGTATTTACCAGGAAGGTTGGATTGCGAGAATACCTTTCGACGCATGTTGAATACATCTTGCGGCTGCAGACGCTTACGAAAAGTAGCATATGCAAAGTCAATAACATTAAAAACGGCTGTGCCTGAAAACAGCAGAGGTTGAATGGTCGCGAACTCTGTGTCAGACAACCGCCTCATCCACGTGTTGTTGTCGTACGCTAGGGAGTTACACTCGTGGTTGTGCTGTAGATTTCTGCGTACGACAGTCCAATAACCATCGACTTGTTTAGCGAATATGAATGATGGGCATGCACATTTCGATGAAATCCTACGAGGAACTTATTAAATAAAAGTAAGCAACTTACTTCCACCTTTGCGGAGGACCATGAATTGCATTCCGATGACACCGGCCACTTCTCCAGCACTGAAACTTAATATACGGTTTCTGATTCCGATGGAAACAGGAGTCACGAATCGTAAAGTGACAATATATCGCTTTTCCAAAATCACTGACTGCATTCTTAAGTGCATTTAGTGATGGAAATGCAACTAAGAATAACATAGTCAAGAATAAGTTTTCTTGTTCCGTTACGACACTACGCGTTGACGTCGATTCTGTTCTATCGTTACCAGTATGGTTTATGCTCATGATGCTAGAAAAGTGATCGCTCAATTGAGGTATCTCCATTTTATAGCACGTTAATGAATTGTCAAACCAATAAGATAAATTATCGCAAACAACTTTTCCATTGGACGAAAAGGACCACAGTAAGGGTTAGAAAAATTTTAAAACATGACAAAATTTCCTAACCCTTTAATTTTGCACCACAGTGAGAATAAGGTTTATCCAATAGATAAGGGGTCAAAGAGAATTGATAAATCACTACAACATTAATAATTTTCTTACATAATATGACATACTAAAATAAACAGATTAAAGTTTAATATGAAAGTTTCAGATCTGGAATGAATTGGATGTGTTGTGATTACGTAACAAATGGAGATAATTGGGGCCTAAGCTCAAAATTGGAGAGTAAACAGTGATCATAAACAAACAAAGACTGACTAATTGTATCACTTACCAAGGCAACTGAAAGTTTATCACCGGTTCCTTTTTGATAAATAGGTTAGGTTTAGGCGTTCTAAATGCCATGGTTTCAGCGAGCCTTAACATTGTGGAATTACTCTGTTTGTTTATTATTTTATATGCTTTCATCATGTCCATTACATGTCCTGTGTTTATTAAGTGTCGTGCAACCGAGCTACGTTTTGTCTTCCTGGGCTTATGCTCTTTGAAACGTATTCAGTACAACGTGAAAAGACCTGTTGCTCTGTCCTTCCAATGTACCTGTACATGTGAATCGATACGGGCAGTTGGAGGTGATATGTAACAAGAATTTGTCGATTCTACTTGAATATATTGAACATCTCGTTGCATATAATGGGATCAGTTTTGCTGCCGAAAATGTGTAATTTATGGCTGCTTCGAGTTGATGGCTAATTTTATTTGCTACCTGATCACCCTTAAACACAAATCAGATGAGTACAGGTTTCTTATCAGGTTAGTGATTATCTTGTTTGTTTGATATTCACTACTATATTTCTTTACAAACTTTCATAGGTATCTACTTTCTAGTAGGCATTTTTTTATTGTTTTGCATTCTTCTCCCAGTTTATTTGCTGAGCCTGGCTTTCAAGCTCTGTAGTAAAGTAATTTAACTAGACCATATTTATATTTTATTGAACAGAAACTATGAAAGCGAAAATATTTTCCACTCCAAGTTTCTTATCGATACATAAGTCTTTGACAGGTACCACTATTTCTTCGAGAAATTCCTATGTCCGGGGAATGGAATGTGTAGTCGTTTACAAATCCCGTTGTAAATATGATGTTAGAATAAGCCTTATTAAAAGTTTCTAGTAACTTGTTTGCTAGATTTATATAATCACATATGATAAGCGTATCGTCGACGTATCGTCTGTATAGTATTGTCTCTCGATGGCAGGCAGTTGTTTTGTTCTTTCTAAATTCAACACAAATATATCTGCAAGGATCAGTCCTAATTGGCTTTTCACAGCTACACCATCCGTTAGATAATCTAGTTTGATATTGAATTAAAATTGAAAGTCATTTGTGCATATTCTTAATAGCTGTTTCAGTTATGTCTTCGAAATAGATATGCGCTCTGAATATTGGATATTTATATCAATTGTTTCTTCTAGCAGGATGTTTGTGAATGCTGATATTGTATCATATGAGACCACAAGTCTGTTTAGAATATTTAATCGATTTATCATTTCAGTAAAGTCGAAAGCATCCTTTAAACTATACGCAGCCAGTTCATTTTGAATGGGTTCTAGTTCATTTGCAAGTTATCAGGCTAGTTTATGACAAGGTAAATTAATAATAGAGATATACAACTTGAGAAATGATACATGTCCATTAAATTGACATTGGCATTCACAAGTTGTACTGATTACGATAAACTGCCAGTATGTAGCTGGAGAGAATGTAACGAAATGCAATTAATTCAATGTATTTTACAAAGATAGTCTTTCTAGTTTTATTTAAATAAATTTATTGATCGAAAATAATTCCATGTTGTCATTTTGTGTATTTTCTCTATTCACCAGCTTTCATTTACCAGGAACGATGGGGTCTGTTTGCATTGAATTTGTAGCGAGATACACTGAGATTGCAATTTCTGTTTCTATATTGAAAGAAGTGGTTCGTATGTGAAGCGTGACACTCTAGTTTCAATTCTATATCACGAATTGGCTTGAGTTAGACAACTACTAGAAACCAAGAATTAGCGAGTGGTACTCTTATGGAGTGCGCATTCCCTACCCCACAACAGAATTGAACACACGACCTTCTTGCTTCATAAAGAATGCGTGACTGCCTAACCAGCTAGAGTCCATAAGTTAGTAATTCCAAATCAGTTAATTTGTAACACATTTACACGACCTCTTCTATTTCCATCATTGATTAACTACCTCACACTTCACATGGTTGTACCTCACTGGCCACGTTTTCTCACTAGAACTCCAGAAATTAGTTCCTGATGTTATTCACTAGTAAGCGTTGCTGTCTACTTCAACATTGTGTGTTATAAACAACCGAATAGTGTATTTATGAGATAATCACTAAATTCTTTATTGTTTTATCTAAATTTCAGTTAAAAATATAGTCAACTAGCTAAACCGTTACTATCCGTACATGGAAGATAATACATGATAAATATCTTCATCAATCAAATATATTCCACTTAAAAAAAATCCACTTTAAATGGAATAGAAACATTTAATTTTTGTGTATGTGCGTATGTAGGTGTGACAAGAACA
Organism: Schistosoma mekongi; assembly: GCA_034768735.1. Classification (NCBI taxonomy): domain Eukaryota; kingdom Metazoa; phylum Platyhelminthes; class Trematoda; order Strigeidida; family Schistosomatidae; genus Schistosoma; species Schistosoma mekongi. The sequence continues at coordinate 17,042,085 of CM068310.1, forward strand.
TATGATGAACCATTGAAAGGAAGTTCATACAGAAAACTACTTTTAGAAATTTGGTCATCTTAGATTTTAAAGCAACTTAGTGAAAATCCCTACACAGTATATTAATTTAATATATCAGGACAGTGGCAAAGAAAAAGTGGTTAATAATGTCTGTGACTGTTATGCTTAAAATGAATGAATTAATTACGTTCACGTGTACATATCGGTACAACCGCTCCCATACAAGTAGTTAGATAGGTTAGACCATTGTATAACCAAATAAATTTTCACTAAGGTGGTGTGCGGAGATTGGTTGATTGAATTCGTCACAGGTCGATGTTGGTAGGGTACCATTTAAAACCAGGGAACACCTGACAGATGTTTCATTCTAGTATGAGACTCCTCAGCAATGTGCACCCTAGATCCAGCATAAAGACTTCGCGTTGACTAATGTCTAACCCTCTAAAACATCGGACCGGCTGGTGTCTAAAGGGAGAATTTCCACTTTATTAATGCATAATATAAGGCGAAAACCATTCATTGTTACCAATGATAACTGTCTCACTGCCGAAAAGTATGAACTCCACCAGTCACAACTTCTCACTAGAGATCCAGGAACATCTTGAAGTTAGTGACTAGTGAACTTATTATTGTAACTGAGTTGAGGTAGTTTGTAGAGACTGATATTAAGTTTTAACATATGAATTCGTCACAGAATGATGTCAGTAGGTTGTGTGTAGCTGAGGAGTCCCATATCAAGACAAAATAGCTGTGCAGTTCTCCCTGATTTCCACTGCTACACAACTAATATCTGTGACGAATTCACCCAATTAAAACTGATTACCAATCTCCAAAGTTCACCTCAATTCATGTACTAAAAACAACCTACCAAACATACAGACTGATAAGTTCATTTTTTTGGGTGAAAACTATTAAAATATTTGAGTCTTTTGAAAGTAATCAGAGGGGTGGGGGAGGGATATTAAGAAGGTTAAATGCAACAATGTTGTAAACAGTTAAAAGTGGAATTCAAGGTAGGTGGAGAGGGTAGGGATAGTGAAAAAAAAATTAAATGAATAAAGGTTGAAATAGGAAACATTTCATCAACATAATTAATACTATTACTAATGTATTAAAGATAATGATAAGATTAGAAATGAGTTTAAGGTAAAGGTAAGGACAAAGATAACACATACTCCTTTTGTACACATAGTTCGAGCTTTATATCATAAATAGCCAAGGCTTCTACTGTTTGTAGGATTGAATACAATGAAATCATGAAACAACCTTAAAAGCTACATAAATGGTTAAGTGTGTGATCATAATGAATTAAATGCTCAAAAATACAACTTTTAACTACTTTATCTTTCACCTTTATAGATCCAAGCCAAGATATGTTCTCATATTTGTGTCACGTTATTAACTACGTTTGATATTTTGTAATCTATCTGATAAACTTAAAATAAATATTTTGATTCTTCAAACAATAATCAGCATTGTTGATTTTACTCTTCACAGAATGATGTCGATTTGGCACCATTGGAAAGCATGAAGCACTAGACCGCTCCTTCTATCTAGGATAGGATTCTCCAGCAGTGACCACCCTCGATCCCATCAGTATTTCCGAACTAAGACCTACAGTTCTTTCAGAGAAAGATAAACCATCCGTACAAATGTGCCGGTTTTATAACGGAACAAGGATTCGTGAATCACAAGTTATGAAGTTTATTCTCAATATTGCCCAGATTCTTATCACTAAGCTGCACCTGTTAATCACTTAATAATTATGTATTGCTATAGTTGTAGGCTTTCCATAGACTGATTATTGATTGCTATATAAATTGTCCTGTAGCAGTAAATAATCCCCAAAATAAATAGTTATGTTAGTCCTCGACATTGATGCTGACTATATTTGCTTTAGCGGACACGACTAGTTGATGGCGTTCGGTCACGCATCACCTCCAGATCGCGTCACGATGTACGGTGGATAGCATCTCATTCTCTAGTTTCCCAGGCTAGATGTTGCTATCCCATGGACGCTCTATTTACAATCAAATATAACTTCTCTTCCATCCTTCATTGCCTTTTGATTTATTCACATTCGTAAGAGTGGGTTTAATCGTTAGAAATTGCTCTGGTAATACCACAAACATAAATTGGTCATATACCGGGCGCACTTCAGTCCTTTCCGAGTTATTGTGGTTTTACAATGAATCCATTTTCCCATTTTTTGTACGACACCTCAACTTTAAGGTCAGTGTCACATCTGTCTTGGTCGGCACTTATCTTGTGTTCACACCAACACCCTCCAAGGTCATTTCAACCGATGTCCAATGGTAGAAGTCTTACTTCAATCAATTCGTGATATTGCACGACAATCATCTAATGTTACTGATGATAGTTGTCTCATCTGCAACAAGTTTGAAGCCTACCAGTTACAGCTCCTCACTTGAACTTGAACAATATCGTAAAGTTAGTCTTTGGTGTGCTGATTAGTGATTATTATCTTATAATTACATTATTATTGTAAAGTATCTATATATGTATATCAATGTGCAAAGTTATTAGTTCATTGGTGAGTAACTGCTGGAAGTAATTCCTGGAGTTCTAATCAGCAGACGTAACCAGAGGAGTACAACTATATAGAGTATGACGCAGTCATCCACCGGTGATAATGGATGAAGAAACACAAGTTTATCTCCAATTAACTGAATCAGAAATATCAGTGGTTTAACGATTTTGAGTTCACCGCGAAGCCTGGAGGTCGTGGACTTGATTCTGTGATGTGGTCGTGGTTCCGTACTTCTGAAGAGTTCATTACTAGGACAAAGCAACTGTTCATTGTTAGTCCTTGGTTTTCAGAGGTTGTCTATCTTCAACCATATCATGATATAAAATCAAAATTCAACAACCTCCACAACACTCAATTACTGTCTTGATAAACTAAATACGAGGATATATTTCTCTAATCTCTATACTTTATACTAAATACTTGAAGAAATTTTAATTTACTAAATTAATAATGGTTTTCCTAAATTGTTCGACACTCTAAATGTGATTTATATAGAGCGTTGGTCGACATTTACACACGATAGTGATTGTTCTCATGGATAGGATACACACTCTGTGAACCAGAAATGGCACGAAAATGAAAAGTCAGTTGAAAAACGTGAATAGAGGAGGGAAAAGGGTTTAAAAATAAAAATCTAATAATCTAATAATTGTCATAAAGTAAATTTACTTGTTACTATGTGACTTTGTGTTAAACAATAGTTCTGTTATAATTGGGCTTTATGGAGATTGTTGACTGTTAATTTGATAACATGAATTCGTCTGCATTAGACAACCGTTCAAAACTAGGTGTTGGTAATGAAAAGACTTTTCATCTTACTATGTAACTCATCATCAATCCACATTCACTAACTCATCAGGAATTGAATCCGCACTCTGGTTTCTGGCCATGGGTTGTAGCTGTCTGTTGTGGAGATTATTGGATGTTATTTTGACATTGGGATCGTGGATGTATACTGCTGAAGAGTCCCATACTAAGACAAAACACCCGTCCAGTGCTTCCTAGCTTTGAATGGTTGTCTAATTCAAACCAATTCGTGGTGTTAAATTATGATTCTATTAATTCATTATTGTCATTCATATAAATCAACAATCAGATTTTATTTCATTTTTTTAACTCTCGAAAGATTCAATTTAGTTAACTAGAAATAATCATTTGTCACTATTATCATTGTTATAATAATTGCTATCTACTTTAACAGTTTATTATTATTGGAAACTTTTAGTTCACACATTCGGTACTACTTTAATACGTTTCAGATTTAATGCGATATGGAAAAAGTCATGAAAGGTAGATGAAATAAAAAGCATGATTTACATGACCATTGTTCGAATGATGAACATTACCGATTCATGTAGTTAAAATGATTGAATGTTGAATTGTTTAGAGCTACGATGTAATAAGTTATGGTTATGATTCACAACTTCCTACCAGTATCCCATTCACATGTTTCTCTTAAATATACCTTCAATATTCTTCTAATGACTAATCTCTGAATGATCAACTGACTCTAATCAACATTGTTATTTTGAACAATTTCTGAAAAATGATTGACATTAGATGTGTCACACAATCCCACATTCATCAGTTCTCCTCGTTTGTTTATAATGTAAAATAGAACATTTGTCGTTACATCTAGTTATCATAATTAACCAGTACATTGATTCGCATCATTAGATTTGATCAATTGTAAGGAATACATTTTGAGCGTAGCCTTATGTACATTATCAGAATAATTAATGGAATGATAATATGGTTTAAATGAAGTAAAATACATAGTTGATAAAGTGATCACATCGAATAGATTGACCGTGATAACAATTGAGAATAGATTGAGTGAGAATGAGCTTGATGTGTATATTCCACTTTGTTTAATGATGGAGGTATTATGTAATACATTTGTCTATGAATGAGTGACGTCGAATAATAGTCTGACTACATTCTATTCAGTTGCAGTTGTGGAGCTGTCCAATTTGCCTGGAGTTGTGCTACATCCACACCATTTATTGACCCTTTATCTTACCCGACTCCAGCAGTGTTGGCAAGGCTTTCTTGTTTCTTTACTTCGCATTATATAAGAGTCTTATCGGGCAACAATATATTTAAGCAGCTATATAGCGAAAGTTACCTAAAATTTATTACGACCACACAACACCAAGTAGTGTATCCGTTGCAGATGCCGATTATGCACACAAACAATGTTGGCTTAATTCATCCAACTTCCAGTGACAAATACTTACAATGAAATTGCGTTTAGGTTTAATGTATTCAAACCAACCCTATAATTTAGATCATCTGATTATTCGAAAATACTTAGTTTAATCTACAAGCTTCGAAATTACATCATTTAAATCATTTCGTTGCACAAAATAAAGAAAATAATAAAGGCCATTATGTAGTTAGTGAGAAAATATAAATAAGAATCTATGAAATTAACACTACGCAAGAAATATTACATTGAATCAGAAAAGTATGAAGTTTAACTATGTTCATAAATAAAGTTATTGATTGTTAAGTTCCGTGTTAATTAACTTACTTTTGGTGTATATGAAAATGTTGATTGACTTCTTACAGACTATTCCACAACCTAGTAGACAAATTCTAATCAATTTTACTATTTCAATCTCCAGTAACATTACATTTACTTTATCCTAGTTATAAGAGATTGTTTGTTTTTTTTTTCATTGAATTCTTTACAAACTAGTTCATTCAATTATACCTTGACAAGCATAGTACATTCATCATTGAAGTATACGATTCTATAAAAAATAAAATAATAGTAATAATAAACACCATTTACCACTTGAATAGATCCATAAAAACAAACTCATGAATGTGTTTTTATATGTAATTTGTTATAAAATATAAACTGTATAAATAGTACACATTCAACTCAATTATGCTACGAATTAGTTTATATTTTCTAATCTTATTAACGTTTACTTTATTACTGAAATCATGTAAGTCTAGAAACACAAGAAAAGAATATGCCATGATTGTGTTATTATTATATCATTGTTCAACCGATCATATTTACATATAACTTATTATTCAGTAATTCCATACAAGAACGAGTCAGCTCTTCAATATTTCTTGTTTTTCAATGGACGTCTAACCTATGTCAGTATTCATAATATAAGATTGTTTATGCAGTGTTTTTTTTTTACAAAGTCGTTTATGATCTATAATCTGCATTCATCGAAGCGATTCTTTCATGTATGTAGTTTACTGTTTATGATAATAACTATTCCTCATACTAATTACATATTTTAATCTAACTCATTTTCATTTCTTCACATTATACAACATCATATGAATCCATCCAACTCTCGCATCAATAATTCCAATCCACTTATATTTTATTGTAATCAAGTGTCGGTTTATATGACATTGGTAAACTGTGGATACACAGTCTATAATTATTCTTAATATGCATTGTATTCTCAACCAATAACTACAGAATGTTACTTTCATGATTATTCATTTCCGAAATTTACTAACTTCTTTGTTGACTTGCCACGAAACCAGATTCCTCCTTATTAAAACGTCATCTGATGACTAACAGTGTAATAAAATTGGCATCTTATTTCAGTTAGTTAGTTAGTTAGTTTAAGAAAATAATGAATGAAATAGTATCATTTTACGTGAATACCAGCATTGATCAACAGTCTACTGATGATGTCAGATAGAATCCAGTTGAAAATGATGTTACTTTTTTGCTTTTGTTTTATTTTCTGTAAAATAGGTGATGCGAGGTAAGTTACATTCTTGTTTACAGTTCCCATTAATCTGATCATGAAAATATTCACGTTTAATAAAACAAAAACTGAATGAACTAAGAATAATTTTTATGATTATATTCCATTCAGCTTCTAGAATGTTGACTTCAGAATGAATGAACACATATGAATAATTAAATTTAATGCATATACATCATTTAGACTTGATACATTCTATTGTTAATGTTGAAGTGATCAACAATGTGTTACCTTAACTTATGTGACATAGTAAGCCGATTGTATTTCTATGTTAATCAAACAGAATATATTCAATAATCATTCATATCTGATTTCGTAAGAAAGTGATTTTAACATCAGATTTTTGGAGCATTAATTTTTAAAAGTCAAAAATGTTGAAGAGAACATTTGTTGTCAGCAAATTATTTTTCGGATTCGACATTTATAAATCCACAAATATCATGTTACAATAAGGTGGTATATATCCAACCATAAAGATTGAGTAGGTCTAAGTTATGTATCGAAATTAATCAGTTACATGTTTATCAACTGTTTCAATACTACTATCGTCATCATTATGATCAATCATCACCTGTAGACGTGATACATCCACTTCGTTTTTTTTTTTATGTTTCATGACGTTTCTGATTTTGTGTTACATAAAACATTTCGTCGTCTATGACCATTTTTGGTATTTAAGCAATTGATCAACATGTTATTTACTACTTTTGATCCACAACGTTGACATACCTACTCGAAATGGTTGCATGCATACCACCTACCATATGACATTATTTAATTGTAACATGATATTGATAAATTCATAAATGTCGAACCTGAGGAAAAAAATTTTCCCAACACAAATGTTCTCACTGACAATCTTGACTTTAGACCATGATGTGATGATGTTTATAGACATAAATGCTAGACGAATTTTCATTTATTAATCATTCGACTTAATTTTTTACTTAGTTGCAAATGAAGTGATCAAATGACTTTAGAATTGTAAAATAGCTGAGAAGTTTTTCAAGTTGTTACAATGTTTTCAGTATTTCTAGTCTTACAACATACTTTTGAGACAGTTTAGTGAATGAGTAAGAAATTAATCGAATATTGATCTGGATTTAGTAAAATTTTCAGTAAATTCTTTTTTGTTAAGTTACAGTTACTTAAATAGTACTTGGCATCAGTAAGCTAAATATGTTGTTATTATTTAACGAAGACTTTCATGGAATCTCTGTGACTTGACAGAAAAATAAGTTATTTATAACTTTCAGTGAATATGATAACCATTATAAATTGTATACAGAAATCAACAAGCACACTTAAAACCACGGAGCGTAGGGCTGTTCTTTCGTTCTAGTATAGTGCCACTCGGTAGAGTACACACTTGGTCCCACTAGGAGTTCAAACCCAGCGCCATCATAAAAAAATATTAGCCATTTGAAACAGTGGGCCAAACGGAGTCCGTTGGAAGAATTCCTACTTTCATTAATATGTAATACAGACCGATGACCATCCTTTTTCATTGTTAATCACTGTCTCATTGCCAACATCTGAATTCTACTAACATCCTCCACTGAGTCAGTCTTTACAAACCACCGCAAATGAATTAAACTAAACAGCTCACTAGTGACTAACTTCAAAATATACCTGAAGTCTTGATAAGATGTCACTGCCGGTAGAATTAAGACATGTCAAGTGTGAGACAGTTATCACCAACGGCGTTGATTGATCGCTATGTTATATCTCAAATTAATGGAAGTGGGAGCTCTTTCATTGGATGTCAGCAGGTCCAGTGATGTAGAGAGTTAAACGTTCCAAAAAAAATTAAAATAAGTACCTCTCGTTACAAAACCACCTCAAATAATAAATTATCTTATTTAAATCAAATGCTGAACTAAAATGTCTTACATTTTATCTATTTCATTGTAGTGATTGTTTTTCACCCCGGGAAATAGTGTTTATCGATGTCGTCTAATCTCATTGATTCTAACCCGTCAGTGGTTATTACTGGGTGTTGTGGAGGTTGTTGAATGCTTATTTTATATCACAAATTGGCCTGAGTTACAAAGCCATTGACAACCAGGAAATACTGGATAACTATTTCGTCCTAGTATGAGACACTTCAGAAGTATGTATCAACGACTTTACCGGGAATCGATCCCTGGACCTTCAGGCTTTGCTACGAACACCTAACCACTTGACCACTGTGCCAATAGGATTCCAACAGTTTATATTCCTAACTTTAGTCGGTGATTATCCCACATTTTAAATAAACAGATGGTTATTAATTTAGCAATCGGCACACTGTAATTTTGTTGTCAACGCTCATACAAAACACTGAAAAATGTCTCATAAATGATACAGTTCGTTTCATAAATGCAAAAAAGCATTCAGATTACGTATACGATTCATTATGTTTATGTGACTGTAGACAATTGACTATCTCTAAGAAAATATGATAATATAAACATTATTGAAACATACCAAAAAAGTTACTATTTTGAGTCATTTGTTGAATATGCATGTTCATATTTCATTAGAATAGTACAACGAGTACAAACTGGGTAAGTAATTACACTTGACTATTTTATCTTACAACTCAACATTTATAGATTGTAATTAATGAGCCAGATATATAACAACTTACCATCTTCTTGTTAATAATCTGTAAAGAAATGAGAACAGCTAAGAAATAGTATCATTCAATTGATCATCATTTTGACAGATAAATATTTAATGCACTCCTATACCCTAACAAAATGTTTCTCATGCTCAGTATGTTTGTGATTGACGACAGTTGATTGATACATAGATATCGTTACACAACATAAATTGGTTTCAGGTGAACAATTATTGAAAATCGGGAAGCGCTGGAGAATTATCTCTTTAGTTATGAGATACATCAAAAGGATTTATCTACATATTAACATAGAATTGAACTCAGAAAACTCAGACTTCATAGCTAGCCCTTGATCAATATGTTACTAAGTTGTGTAGAATAGGTTCCTGGAGAATACAAATTTAAGTATTAAAATAAATTCGTTACATGTAACTACATATTAAAGTGATTGAATGAAGACCGTTTACTTAACAATCATTATTAACAAACACTAATTTAGCGTATTCTACTTCGACTTGTAGTAAGTTTAATGAACTTTGATAACGTTTTCAATCTCTTTCACCGAATCAACTGTGCCTATTTGATTTAATGAATTGTTGTATACTATACAGCAACTGATTTTCCCAACAAATGATGGTTTAACCACGGTTATATAGACAGGTGAAAAATTATTGGGTGCAGAAAAAAGAACTAGTTGCTACAATAAACTTTATACTTCAGCGAATGTTACTTGAAGCCAAATAAAAATTTTTATAAATAAGTTCCAAAGACATATTCAAAGATGCATCCATTTCTTATCGAGGTCTTGCATTCTTCCTTACTTACTTACTTATGCCCGTTACTCCTCGCTGAGGAGCATAGGCCGCTCACCAGTGTTCTCCATCCAACTCTGTCCTGAGCAATCCTTTCCAATTGTTTCCAGTTGCTGTTCATCCTTTTAATGTCTGCTTCCAATTCTCGACGCAGCGTGTTCTTTGGCCTTCCTCTTTTCCGTTTCCCAACAGGATTCCATGTTAATGCTTGTCTCGTGATGCAGTCTGATGGTTTGCGTAATGTATGTCCTATCCATTTCCATCGTCTTTTCCTAATTTCCTCTTCGGCTGGAAGTTGCTTTGTCCTCTCCCATAGTAAGTTGTTGCTGATGGTTTCCGGCTAACGGACATTCAGTATCTTGCGTAGGCAGTTGTTTATAAATACCTGTATCCGTCTGAGGATGTTTGCAGTAATTCTCCAGGTTTCAGCTCCATACAGCAGGACTGTCTTCACGTTCGAATTGAAGAGTCTGACTTTGAGGTTACTTGATATTTGTTTTGAGTCCCATATGTTTTTCAACTGTAGGAATGCTGCCCTGGCTTTGCCAATCCTTGTCTTTACATCTGCGTCGGACCCTCCTTGTTCATCGATGATGCTCTCCAGATATGTGAAAGTTTTCACTTCTTCCAGAGTTTCTCCATCAAGTTGAATTGGGTTGGTGCTCCTTGTGTTGTATTTAAGAATCTTGCTCTTACCCTTATGTATGTTCAAGCCTACCGATGCTGAAGTTGCTGCTACACTAGTTGTCTTCGCTTGCATCTGTTGGTGTGTATGTGCTAAAAGAGCTAGATCATCTGCGAAGTCCAAATCATCTAGTTGCATCCTACTTGTCCATTGAATTCCGTGCAACCCCTCAGATGTGGAGGTCTTCATGATCCAGTCAACCACTAGGAGGAAGAGAAAAGGTGAGAGCAGACAACCTTGTCTGACTCCGGTCCTCACTGGGAATGCATTTGTCAGTTGTCCTCCACGCACAATTTTGCACTGTGTTCCGTCGTAAGAGTTCTAGATGATGTTGACGAGTTTCTCTGGTACTCTGTTGTGTCGAAGAAGTTTCCATAGTGTTCTCCTATCTACACTATCAAACACCTTCTCATAATCAATGAAGTTGATGTACAGAGGCGAGTTCCATTCAATTGATTGTTCAACGATGATCCGTAGTGTTGCGATTTGGTCCGTGCACGACCGATCCTTACGAAAACCAGCTTGTTGATCTCGAAGTTGAGCCTCCACTGAATCTTTCATTCTGTTCAACAATACTCTGTTAAAGATTTTCCCTGGTATCGACAGTAGCGTGATCCCTCTGCAGTTGTCACATTTGCTCAAATCTCCTTTCTTTGGTATCTTGATAAGATGTCCTTCTTTCCAGTCTGCCGGCACTTGTTCTTCCTTCCAGATCTTTTTGAATAAGACGTGGAGTATCCTTGCTGTTAGGTCGATATCTGACTTGAGTGCTTCAGCTGGTATATTGTCAGGTCCTGCTGTTTTCCCACTTTTGATTTATCTGATGGCCATCTTGATTTCTTCCATCGTTAGTGGAGTGACATCTATCGGGAGATCTGTAGGTGCTGCTTCGTTGTCCGGTGGGTTCGGTGGAGCTGGCCTATTTAGGAGTTCCTCAAAATGTTCTACCCACCTATTCTTTTGTTCTTGAATCTCAGTGAGTGTCTTGCCTTCTTTGTTCTTGATCGGTCGCTCTGGTTTACCATGTTTATCTGCCAGTTTCTTCGTTGTGTCGTATAGCTGTTTCATATTTCCTTCTCTTGCAGCCTTCTCCGCTGTCGTTGCCTGGCCTTCGATGTATTTCCGTTTGTCAGCTCTAATGCTCTTCTTTACCTGCTTACTTGCTTCTGAGTATTCAGCTTGAGCCTTGATTTTCTCTGCTCTTGTTCGGCTATTGTTGATTTCTATCTTCTTGTTCCTCCTCTGTTAAATTTTGCTAAATGTTTCAGTAGAGATCTATTCCTTATAAGGGTGCTGCTTGCGGCCTAGAACCTCCTGACACGTTGACGTTAGTGCTTCTTTGATTCCTTTTCAGTTGTCCTCCATAGTGGTTTCTTCTTCTTTCGGTAGATCTTGTAGGACTTGGAACCTGTTGTTGAGAGATATTTTGAATTCATTGAGTTTGTCAGTGTCTCGGAGAAAGCCTGTATTGAACCGTTGTACTGCTGCCACTCCAGTTGTCCACTGCTTCTTTAGCTTCAGTTTCATTTTAGAAACCACCAGGTGGTGGTCTGAAGCTATGTCAGCTCCTCTCCTGGTTCGCACATCTTCCATTGATCTTCTAAATTTTTTATTGATACATATATGATCGATTTGATTCTCTGTAGTATGATCCGGTGAGACCGATGTAGCCTTGTGTATGCGTTTGTGGGCGAATATTGTACCACCTATAACCAATTTGTTGAAGGCACATAGGTTTGCAAGTCTTTCACCATTGTCGTTTCTGTCTCCCAGTCCTTGTCGTCCCATGATTTCTTCATATCCAGTGTTGTCCATTCCGACTTTGGCGTTTAGGTCCCCCATCAGGATTGTCAGATCCTTTCCTCGACACTTTGCTATAATTGATTGCAGTCTATCATAAAACTGATCTTTGTCTTCGTCATTGCCGTCGTTGGTTGGTGCATAGCATTGGATAATATTCATTGTAATCCCTTTCTTCATTGTTTTGAAAGATGTTTTGATGATCCTGGGTCCATGTGGTTCCCATCCCACAAGTGCATTACGTGCCTCCTTAGACAGCATCAGAGCAACTCCTTGAGTGTGGGGAGCATTTTCCTCTTCGTGGCCGGAGTATAGTAGCGTCTCTCCCGAATCCAATGTTTTCTGTCCAGCTCTGAGTCCAATGGGTTTCGGTGATTCCGAGTATTGTCAAGTTGTATCTCTTCAATTCTGCAGCTATTTGATTTGTCTTCCCGCTCTCCCACATTGTTCGAACATTCCATGTACCTATAAAAATATTTGCTCTGGTTGTTAGAAGGGGGGCATCGGCCTCGTGACTTCCGAAGAATTTCGGCTTTCATCATGAGGCGTCATATATCCTTCCACTCCCAGGGCAGAGTTTAAATGGTTTATCTTGTTTAATCTGGTTTGCGTTTTTTTAGCAAGTTTGGGTTTTTACGGGATGGGGTTGCTAGCCCCATGCCCAACCCTCCTCCTTTACCCGGGCTTGTGACCGGCAGTAACCCTAGGAGGGCTACAGGCGGAGTTATGCATTCTTCCACAGTAGAAATATTATTTACTCAATATGTGTTAATACTTCAGAACTTCGGATACGACTTTAACTTATCATAATTACATTATGTAATGTATGATTCAATATAATTTCTATTTATAGTTAGTTTAGTTAGTATCGGGGAGCATTCACAATCAACTAGATTATTCGGTTAGCAACAAAAGCTTTGTAATGGAACAATGTTGGGGATACTATTTAAATTATTCAACATCTATCACACTACTCATACACTGTTAACTAAATATAAGTTAATGAAAAACTTTGAGGTTAGATATATCATAATATCCGAGTAATTGTTGACAGTAGTTGAATAAACTAATTTTCCTCTTATAATTAGTTCAAGAATGCCTAAGTTTGTTTGAATACTACAAATCATTACTCGATGTAAAGAAGCTACATCTTTTTCTGAGCAATTATTAAAAGTATAAAAACTAATGGATAAGTATTGTTTGAGTTGGATTGTAGCTGGTAAGAGGAGTCCAGAAAGCGAGTTTCGTCCTGTTTGGGACTCGGCATTTGTATGTCCGTGAGAAATCAACGGAAAGATCCAAATACTTTCTAATTACATAATGGATGAGTAGTTGTATAGGAGATTATACTTAATGATTTCACCTATGAAGCTTTTGAGAATGTAGTTGGTAATCGTATTGTTAGTCCAAACAACGATTGTTCGATGTATAGTATGTTAAATGTCATTGTAGAATCTAAAGTGAGGTCAGAAATGCATGAGTTTATCACAAGTAAACAAAATAGTTTTACATATAATTTACTAATGTTTCATACAGTCTATAAAGGAAGACGATTTCAGTAATAATATTTTATATTAATGACATAAATCACCAATTATTACGTCATCATAATTTATTTCCTCATATTTCTTTCAGTATCATTATATACAATTGGTTAAGAAGCTGCCTTCTAGATACAGATAACCTTCGTGAAGTTTTCTATCCAAAATATTTTCAGTAAGCAGAAACTAATAAATTCTTTATGAAGGACGGATATGCACTTTTAAATTATTTGTGACAATGAATAACTTGATAATTCGGTAGGAAGACAAAGTTTATCCAAGCTATGTGATATAGTTTTGTAATACATTTAGAACAATCTGATTATACCTAAGACATTGACATATTAGAAATAAACGGTCTATTGAGTACATGTAAATAGAGATGGGATTTTCATGTGTCAATGTTGGTTACGAGTTGGAACAGTCAATGAATAATCGTAGTTGAGTTATTTTTAATTAAATATATATCCGATATGCAGATATTAATTTGATTTCATGCACATAAAAGGGTGATCAAATGCATGTAAATTAAAATGTCGATACTATAAATTAGGAATATATTTGAAACAGAATCAATTCAACAAGCTAATTAAGTTCAAGCAACCGGTATGTGCATACTAACAAAGAAATGTACAACGTACAAGTTACTTTGTTCAGTGGTGGGAAGAGGGAGAAGGTAATCATGACTTCTATAGGTCAAACTAGATAAATTAGAAGATAAGAAAACAATAATAAGAAAAACAATGTGAATCACATCCTACTCTTGATGTATCATCAATATTAACAGGGCAGATTTAGTGTAAATATACAACATTTTTGGATAAACAAGAGGGGGGATTGAACTTTCGTTTATCTAAGGCTTCAACAAAGCTTAGTATATACGCTAATCTTATATTTTATACACTACTCTTATACATCACCATACAGATTGATTAAATATCAACTTTATGACCTTCCTTAACTAAATATTTACCAATGGATGATAATTGTTATGTATCATGTGCTCCTAATTTGTCATTAGAATTAATTCCTTTTAGAAGCCAATTAAATATTTGTTCAGGTTCCCTTACACTCAAATCATGATGTCCATTCACAAAAGTAAATTAATAATCACAGTGGGATGTGACGTATTCCTTGGGTTTGTTGTGAATCATGGACGTAGACATTTCAATCACAATGACGCATGATAAACAATATGTCCTTCGTTTTAACACAAGGCTGTGTATATCTCCTCCAAATGGGTGGTACAGCGACAGATAGATTTCCTAGGCACCAGAAATATAGTAGGTTTTATCAAAGTATTACTTTTGCATTCATTTACAAACCTATTAAGATATCCTTCCAGCATTAATATTATCACTAACAGATTTTTGTTTTCTTAAATAGTATCATTCGTATAAATACGGTTAATCCTATTGAATAAATTCTTTACCAAACCTATATTGTACTGAGCCGGATAATAACTAAGAGAGCTGAAAGACTGCCCTGACAATGAAAATTTTCTGTAGGTAGATTGTTTAATTGAATATTCATCCCATGACTGATCAGTGTATCTAGAAATGGAAATTAGTTATTATTCACCTCTTTATATGATAAACTAACGTGGTTTTTAAGATTGTTCAGTTTACTTAATAAAATATTTTCATAATCGAATTCATCTAATATAACTAAGATATCATTAAGACACTCCCTATATGCACATATTAATTAATGAATATTTATTTATATATTTACTGTATATTCAATTTACACATCAGCATGTAATAATCTTAACGGACTACCCAGTGAACTACTTCTAAATGTGAACACTGTACAGGTAAAAGTTCACTTGTGGTTTCATTAAGATAACTGGTTAGACCATACAGTTTCTCGTGACTATTGACTATTGTATAGCTCATTTAATGTATAACTAACACTTAGAATTGTTAATTTGAATAGATCTTTATCAAATATCGTCATTCACTTCCTGACTAGCTTGTATCAGTCAGAGTACATCGGATTGACATGATGTATTTCTGTTGACTGACACATAGCATTCATACATCGATCATCTGAATGAGTCTGTCTATTAAGAAAATACTAATTCCAAATTGATGTCTACATTATCTCGTACAGTCCGTTTGGTAACTATCCTCTGATGTATTTATTACTGGAGAAAGATGCATCTCACTCTACTCCTCAATTTCATTTACAAATATTCATTGTATCAATGATATCAATGAATCATTTGTATTTACTTAATAATCCACCAACCCCTCACCTAACTCGTCAACGATTTAATACATACTTACTGACAGGAAATCTTGATAGAATCCATCATATCTGGTAACACATTAGTTCATACACTGAAAAGCAAACTTCAAATCTCTGAACTAGTTGGATGAATGAGTAAATGGAATCAGAAACTGTTGTAGACCAGATAATTGTATAGTGGATAATAATGAACTATTGTGTAAGTTGTAATAGTACAGTTTGTGAACACTGGATTAGTAAATGTTTACTTTGCATCATGGTGTATGTAGCTTAAATGATTAAATATCTTGAGTACATTGCTAATCCATCGTTCGCTATAGATCTGACTGTAGAGGATTTCATAAGTAATGTTATCCTTAATTCTGTCCCACTTTGAATCTTAATAAATATAATTTTAAAAAATTGATTCAACTTTAATACAATCGAATAATATGTATGTAGATTTCTTCTAAAAGATTGACAATATCACGGTTAAATTTCCGATTGCCATTGGTCGATTTGTATTACTTATACAAATAGAGCTTCATACGTTTACTAAATATTACAATTATTTATTCATATGAACTCCTCCTGGAGCCCATCTAGGCTTGCTGCTGGTCCCAAGCCGGATAAAGGAGGAGGAAAAAGCATGGCGGTTAGGGACCCCATCCCGTAAAAAAACAAACTTTAAAAAAAGCATTTTCATAATCTTAACTCCGCCATGGAAGTTGGAGGTCTTCATTTCCACGAGTTATGACACCTCATGCCAAGCACACACAAGGAGTGGCGTTGGTATTGTCCAAAGTAGTACAAAATCACTAATATGATGAAAACCTCATGGACGTAGAATCATCAAAGCAATCTTCGAGACAAATATTGTCCTGTACTATCAGCCGATCAACGAGAGCCAAGAAAATGACAAAGGCCAGTTTCATGAGAGGTTGCAGTCAATCATCACAAAGTGCTCAGCCAAGGACCTAACCATTCTTATGGGAGACCTAGACGCCAAGGTTGGAATTGACAACACCGTATATGAAGACATCATGCGACGACATGGACTGGGAGAAAGGAACGAAAACGGTGAGAGGTTTGCACACTTATGTACCTTCAACAAACAATTAAAGGGGGGGCATCATATTTCCCCACAAACGCATTCACATATCTATATGGATTTCAGCGGACCACATTATGGAGAACCAAACCGGCCACATCTGCACCAATAATAATTTTAGAAGGACCATGGAAGACGTAAGAACAAGGAGAGGAGCTGACTGATATGTCTGGAAGAAGACATGTGATTGGCTAATATTGTGTGTCAGACATACGACATTGATCAGGTCTTATGTATATCTATCTTATGTATTATTGGTTATAATATATTCGTGTGAGTAACAAGTGGGCTTCTTGATAATTGGTCGGATCTTGTGCCTGTGCAATAGCTTAAGGCAAGGCTGTGTTTTAGCAATAGGTAATAACGCAGCAGATAATAGAGTCAATGATATCGGCCACCCGTGCTTAAGATATAACATTGACATAACCTCAGATCACCATCTGGTAGTGGCTAAAATGAAACTAAAGCTGAAGAAGCACTGGACGACTACGGCAGCCGTATTACAAATGTTTAACACAGCCCAGATCCGAGATACTAACAAACTCGACGATTCAAAATAACTCTCAACAATAAGTTCCAGGTATTTCAAGATCTACTAGAAAAAGACGGAACTACGATGGAGGACAACTGAAAGGAGGGCAAGGAAACAATAACCTCAACATGTTAGGAGGTTTTGGGTCGCAGTGAAAACAACCATAAAAAATAAATTTCTGTTGGTACTCTGGACAAGATCGAAGAAAGGTGGAGCAGAAATGTGGCGATTAATAACCGCCGAAGGAGAACAGAGAAAGCCAAGACACAGGCCAAATACACCGAAGTCAACAAGCAAGTGAAGAGGAGGATTAGATCTGTTAAACGGAAATATGTCGAGTACCTAGGAATGATGGCGGAAAAAGCTGTAAGAGAAGGAAACATGAGGCACCTATACGATACAACGAAGAAACTAGCTGGGAAATTCAGAAAGCCAGAACGGCCATTCAAGAATAAGGATGGCAAACCAATCACTGAGATGTAAGAACAACCAAGCAGGTGGGTAATTCACTTCGAAGTCACAGATATCTTTATAAACACTGACGCACCAACAGTCGGAGAAAACAAAATGGCCATCCGACGGATCAGAAGTAGCAAATCGGCAGGGCTAGATAACATAGCAGAGGAGGCACTGAGGACAGATATAGAAGCAACTATAAAGATACTCCACATTCTCCTGAGGAAGATCTGGAAGGAAGAACAAGTGCTAACAGAGTGGAGGGAAGGCTACCTCATCAAGATATCAAAGAAAGGAGGTCTTGGCGATTGCGAGAACTACAGAGGCATCAGTCTACTTTCACTACATATTATGGTGACATTTGTAGAGAAAGTATAACTATTCTCAAGCAAAAGATTAACTTTTGGCGAAGTTCAAGCATTTTAAAATAGTGTGTAGTGTGTGACACCAGTATGATTTTGAATTGGCAAAGAAGGTTCGTGGCTCAGAAGAATGGTTTTGATTAGATTACGTTATCAAGTTACTGACTGTGAACACAGTTAATTAAAGTACAAAATTGAATCGCTAACTTGGTTTGGATCTATTAATATGTCCTTGAGTTTGGTAAATGTGGAATACTATCATTGTGTAGCCGGCTGAAGCAAGGTCCTGATAATGTGACTAAGTAATACCGTACTTTTAATTATGACTAGATGTTCTTAACACCTATAAATCTGCTTTAATCTGTCTGAGTGAATTCCATTAAATTTCATCCAGTCGTTTAAATAATGACATAAATATCCAAACTACACAACAGCTTGATTAAGGTAATAACATCAATACAACAATACATCAATGATAATAATTGTAGAAGCTTAATAATAATAATAATAAAAATAATGGCTTTATTCAATAGTATTTTTGGTACAATATGAATTTTCAGCATACAATGTCTCAACAAGTTACTTTTCACCGTATCAACATAGAAACATAAGGAACAGGAGTCTTTGCATTACATAATAATAATAATAATAATAATAATAATAATAATAATAATAATAATAATAATAATAATAATAATAATAATAATAATAATAATAATAATAATAATAATAATAATAATAATAATAATAATAATAATAATAATAATAATAATAATAATAATAATAATAATAATAATAATAATAATAATAATAATAATAATAATAATAATAATAATAATAATAATAATAATAATAATAATAATAATAATAATAATAATAATAATAATAATAATAATAATAATAATAATAATAATAATAATAATAATAATAATAATAATAATAATAATAATAATAATAATAATAATAATAATAATAATAATAATAATAATAATAATAATAATAATAATAATAATAATAATAATAATAATAATAATAATAATAATAATAATAATAATAATAATAATAATAATAATAATAATAATAATAATAATAATAATAATAATAATAATAATAATAATAATAATAATAATAAATAATCCGTATTTTTAAGAGCACAGATTTCTGATTAGATCGATTTTTACAAACTTTTCATAACATGTGCTAAATATGGAATAGTTGAGGCGAAGAGGGAGGTATCAGATATATAAACAGTTGGTTCTGGTGCATAAACTGAAAATGAATAACAATAGACAATTTATAATAAACAATATACAATTCAAATGAGTAGAAAGTTGTAATTTTCTGACGTATTGTAATGGTATGGTAGAACGACTAAACCAATCCATGAAGTATCTTTTGCATATTTATGTATCCGACGGTTAAATAGTTTTTCGATATTATTAATTATATTGATTGTAAAATTGTTTGAATAGGAGTTAAGGATGAACGAAGTATGAATGTAATGCCAGGGAATTTAATAATAATAAGTATACAATAAACAAAAAAAACTATAAGATAATCTTCTAAAAAAATTCACTTGGAAAATTTAATCATTCATGTGGTTTATAATGATTACAATTGTTTGTTTACTAATTAGCACACACTTATATTCGTTGATAATCAGTAGTGAAATATAGTCGAAAATTAACTTAAGTGTTCAAGTTTGCATTGTTTATTGATATTAAACGAAAATTGACTTACTCTTCAATTGACTATATTTACTTCATATGTTTAATTTAGCATATTTATAACAGCTGATAACAGCTGTTGTAATACATGCTGATTTGTTTAGATTAGCCTAATTAAAAGAAAATATAGAACATTCTTGAAATATTCTACCATTTCATAAATTTTAAGCTTTCATAGATTCATTACCAGTTGTCATATCTGTTTTCTTTCCTCAATTATTGTGCTTCTACTGTGGACCTGTTATCCAGACTCTTTTTTCACACATCTCTACTAGTTCAATCATTAATGTACTATGTATTCCCTATTACTAATTAGTCTAATGTGTAGAATATACAAACAATTGTTCTTACATAATAAGCGGATTGTCATTGTCTCCTCTGGTGTAGGTTTTTGGTCATTCTGGCATCATACCAACTAGTTAACAACCACATGGCAAGATCTCAGTTATAGTACGAGACCGATTAGTTCGCTCAGAGGCAAGGTCAGTATTCATCTATCTTGGTAATCTCGTTTTTCACATTCATGCCAGTCTATCTAAAGTTACTTTATCAAGAAAAGAGATAAATGAAAAATAAATTACAGTGGATATATTGAACTTACATAAATAATAAATGTATAAAAACTCATTCAGATGACTATGTAGGAATTGTTTACTGTTTCAGTATACTCTGCATTCTTTCGCAACTATATGACCTCTGGACAATACACAGTTCTTGGCATACAGCTGGGAAGATGTCACTTCACTGACATTAAATAAGGCCATTGTGATTGTAAATTCACTATCAGATGCATAATTTGCTTCAGAGTAACTTTTGATTCACTAGAAAAATATCCGGTTCTCATTGATTTTTTACAAAAACGTACATGCCATTTGAATACATACTTATCATGCATCTTCATCTCTTTTGCGTTCATAACGATACAGATTGTCTTCCTTACCATTCACTTAACTCGGAGATAGGTTATTATTATTATTTCGTCTAAATTCCGATGAACGTTCTCAAGCCCTACCATCACTGTTTCAATTATGTACCTCGAACTTGAAAATTGTTTCTTAAATCTCACTGGTCTGCCACTAAGCATTGTAATTGGGTGTTGTGGATATTGTTGAATGTCAGTTTGAAATCATGAAGCACTGTGCTTCCTGGTGATCAGTGGTTGTCTAATTTCCGAACAAATTGTGATACTTGATTAATCTCAACATCTTTTATTTAATAAAACAATGCTTCAATCTGTTATAGTTGAATATGCCCATAATTATTTACATTTAATCTTTACATAAATCAAGAACACTTTAATGGACAAAAATTATGCGATTCATGAAACATGTTTCGTTTCATTTGAAATTCATCAGGTGTGTACATCTACACTTCAATGTTAATGTTCATAATGCTATTCAAATATTACACTTATCACTTAAAAATACAAACTAATAGTTCTGCTAATCTCTTTTCATCTAATTTTATGAATATTGTCTTAGTTTTTAAGTACTTGATCCAACTCTCAGAGCAAGCATCAACATCGGGAATCAGGTAGATCCAACTGACAACTTATTAATGGAATACAACATGCATACTGAATTCCACTGTTATCGACAAACTTAGTTTCCATTGACTTTTAAACAATATATTTTCAAGTATCACTTAGATCTAATATGGAGGTAATTTTATATCCACATTAATTTTCTATGGACTAAAGTTGATCAATTTCAGTTGACACATGTACATCCTAAGCGGATTGCCTTGATACAGAAGTAGTTCGTAAATATTGATTAAGTTGGAATGTGACTTCCAAATGAAATTTATGACGCTTGTCGACCTATTTCAGACCTGTCTGTTGAATGTACCTGAATCCCAGTTTTGTTGGTTACAAACTAGACCCAGTAGCCTGGAGGTGAACTCAATCGCGTTTGAAATGAAATACAGTGGAGTTTCAGTCCCACTATGAACATCCCCACTAGAATCAAAATGTATCCAACTGCCAGCTACCTAAATGGGACGAAACGCACGTCTTGAACTACACTTGTCGACCACAGTTCAACTTAATTTATAATTTGGATCTATTCTATGGGACTTACACTGCAATCCAGTATGGCAAACTGCTGGTTCCAACCATCTAAGATTTCGGTAGTTGCATCACTAATTGACGATCATTGAATCAAGTAAATTCGTCTCTTATCCATCAACAGTACCTTGAATTAATTCATTTTCCTTAGAAAATTGTATCATTTATTACTTTACTTATTGAAATACCACAAATAGTAGAAAGAAAGTAAATGAACATTCGGCGAAATTCGGACTGATGCCTTAGCCAAAATTGAGCTCTAAGTGTATTGAATACCTTAGAAGTAAATCTTAGCGATTGAAGAAAAGTATTTATTAAATCATTTGTAATGGTTGTAATGTTATATATGTGGGTGGAACATCCAGACAGTTGAACGTAAGTGTTAAGGAGCATAAATAATGTTTGAAACATGTTCCTTAATTCTCAGAAGAGTTATAAAAACTCGGAAATACATCAGAAATAACTTCGTCTGTCTTAGTGACTAGACGGTAGATTGACTTTGACGGCACAAGAAACCTCTGGAAAGGTTTCGATACTTACAAAGAAAGATTAACAACTGAAACACTTTATACATAGATTACGCTAGATAATGTCAACAGAAAGGATGAGTTGCAGCTAGCTGAACCATGGCAACTGTTGATTAACAAATTAAAATATTAGTCTATGCAATCAGTCAAATACTTCATTAGCATTAGTGTCACTTTACATAGTACATTTATCTCCAGTTTTTTTCAACTTTATTTCATTTAACATTGTTACACTATTTGATTGATGACAATTATGTTTGCTGCAAACATAAATGCATTTTAATGATACTTTTAATCGGTCCCAATATCGTTATTTATATCCCATGGTTAATTTCGTCAATATACCTAATTAGTTTCTTCTAAAAATGGTTACACACAGATATATGCAAATATGTCACCATTTTTATTAGTCACAGATTGATACTGCTAGGGTAACGTTGGAAACCAGGGAGTACTGAACAACTGTCTCGTCTCAGTATAGGATTCCTCAGCGGTGCGTGCTCAAGATTGCATGAAGGCCCGATGGTGAAGGGGGTTAGACGTTCGCCAACCTGAGGTCTTTAAAGCATAATCTAGGGTGCGAACTGCTGAGAATGCCAATACTAAGAAAAAATAGCTGTTCAGTGCTCCCTTCTTTTCAATGGTACTTTGCCAACATCAATCTGTGATGAGTTAAACCAACTAAACTTAATACCAATCTCCACAAGCTACCTCAATTCAATTACAATAATCAGCTCACTAGTCACCAACTTCGGAATGTTCCTGAAGTTCTAGGGAGAAGTTGTGAATGGTGGAGTTTGCACATATCGGCAGTGAGATAGTCATCACCAATGACAGTGGATGAACGTCGCGCCATATTACAAATTGTTGTGGAGATTGTTAAGTGTTAATTACACATCACCAATTAGTCTGAATTAAGCACCCATCGGACAGCCCTTACTTCCTAGTATACGACTCTTCAGCAGTGCTTAATCACGACATCGCAAACGGCTTCAGTTCACGACCTTCAGGTTACGCGGTGATCGCTATACCATTAGATCATGCAGCTAGCAGACATTTAACGTTTAATATTTACTTGGACTTACTCAATTTGCAATATATTTGCGCAACCTCATTTTTTATATCACAGTGTCACCCAACAACCCCCACAACACAAAATTACAATAAATATTAACCTAGTCACATTGGGTGAACAACTTCTAGAGGTAATTTCTGGAGTTTTAGCCGGATGTTGTGATCAGTAGACTGCAAGCGAGTCAAGTGTAACACAGTCACCCACCGACAAGGCCACTCAAATATATTGAGAAGTGACTAGAGTTAGAATGTATATCAACTGTTCGAAGTCTGTGTGCTCATTGGTCTGATGACTAGGTGTTCTCTGTGAAGCCCATAGATTGTGGGTTGGATTTTGTGGTGGGGTCGTGGATGCGCACTGTTTAAGAGTCGTATACTAGGACAAAACAGTTGTCTATTGCCAGTTTCCTGTTTTGAATGATCGTTTAACTCAGACAAATTTATGATAGCAAATTAACATTTTACTAACTGATTACATCTTATTTGACTCATTCACTCTGTACAGTACATAAACGTCTCTTATATGAAAAATGAATAGATAAGCGTATACTTAATTCACCTTATTTATTTCCTTGGTAATGCTGATTTTGTCTATTCCTGCCTAAATAAGTTTGAACAAATTTGAAGTATGAAACGTGGAAATGTATTTTTCAATTGCCAAAATTTTGTAGATATAAGCTACCTTTAATAGAGGGAATGATTTGAGAAATATAAACTCTTAAATTGTAATTCGTTTACATTCACAGTTTATCACTTCTGATTATTTTGGCCGGTACAAATTCTTCTATACAGACTGCTTGTTCTATTCCCATGCGTTCTCTTTGTGATTCCTAGTCTCCGAACCGGACTATAGAACACAAATAACTGAACCAACAATCAGATAAATGAATTATATTCCTTTAGTTCGTTTATATATATATATATATAAACTGACCACACAGCCGATCAACATGGAAAATAATATTCAATCAAGACAAGGATAGTAATGACTGTGAACTTGGGAGGTGGGAACAGGCATATAGTCAGTTAGTTGTAGATCTTGACAAAAGTTTATTAAACTAATTGGAGGTTAGGGCAGTGGGACATAATTATAACAGAAATAAAATGTTCGGTTTACATATACCCACAATGAGTGTAGTAGTTCTCTGAAAAAATTAGTTCTGAAAGTTAGTTGTTCGTCTTTATTCACACGATGTATCATAAATCATTCACAATCATTCCATAGCACATTTCCATTGGAGTTAGTGTATATTTCATGATCGTCACCATATTTTTCAGTATAGTCGTCGTAGTATTTCACCAATTTTTAATTGCATTATCATTATTCATTGAGAGTAGTAGTTGTTTTATCCATAGTTTTCATATTGGTATACTGTGTATTAATAGATGAATATTCTGTATCAGTAATATGTTCATCTGCATATTTTACATTATAATTACTTTTCATATCTTCGTTATTACTACTCATACAGTTACAATTAGTAGCTGTTGTGTAAGATTTTTGATAATTTGATTGAAAATGTTGGTTGTGTTTATTGATTTGATGCTTAGAATATTGCTTATTACTGTGATTAGTAGTATATTGCACACTGTTATGTACATGTAAACAAAAACATATGCTATGAAAAATGTCAATAACTCCACGTCTAAATGTACGACGCATCCAAATATAAACTATTGGATTATAACATGTTGCTGACCATGCACTTAATTGACATAATAACCATATATAGATAATTGTATCTTTTTGAAATGCATCAGGTTTATTCATTGTAATAAGATAAATTAAATGTCTGGGTAATTGTGAAGCTGCATACAAGAAAGCAACAGTAATCAACATCTTGATAAGCTATTTTTAAAAGCAAACAAAAATAACGTAAAATATAATTTATTATATACATTTTGAAAAATAATCATTTTTAGAGAAAAAAATAACACTTTTCGAACATAACAAAGTTTTTCTGAAAAGACCTTGGAAGCTGCTAGTGTGAAGGCAAGATATGAGATGGCCAATGTAAGTGTAGCATTGACCTTGTGTTCAGAACTGACTAATAGGACTTGCTACTATAGTCTACACTATCTGACTACTTAGACGCTGATCGGTTTGATCGGAGCCAATGTAACTAAGCCTGCCCTGAAGTAGAGAATGAGAGAACAAAACACCAACAAATAGGGAATAGTATCAAATCATGGAGGAGGGGGGCCGGAGTTCCGTACAATAATGGGAAAATGGGTTCATAGTAAAATTGTAATAACTCAGAAAGGAAAATACATACCACAATCAATATTAAGTCTATTAAAAGCCTACAACTTAAGAAATACAAATATCATAGTTACTAAATGATCAACAGATGTGACTCAGCGACAAGAGTCCCGATATCATAGAGAATAAACTTCATAGGTTGTGATTACCGATTAATTGTCCCATTATAATAATTCTCGAGAACATTTGATCAATATGAAACAATATGGATATGAAAATGTATTCATCATTCTACTGAACTATAAAACAACTTAATCGTCTTAATTCTGTGATTTGTTTCCAAGCATTTCACAGGTCTCAATAATTCTTTTTACTTTTATTTGATGAATTCGTAACAGATTGATGTTGGCAGGGTACCATTGAAAACCAGGGAGTATTGGACAACTGTTTTGTTCAAGGATGGGATTCCTTAGTAGTTCACACCAGCAGATTTCGCCTCTAGGGCTGCAGGTTGGCG